>CM023488.1:89741310-89849506 GCA_013339685.2 Hyalomma asiaticum | reverse complement strand
TCGGAAATTAATTAATTGAAGTTCGCGTGCGCAGTGGAGCGCTACTCGCCGCACCTCGGGACATCGACAGTACCAGAGGTGAGGTTTCGGCGCGAAATTTAAAAAAATAAATGAAACATTTTGTCTTCATTTCCTCCTTTGATATTGGACCCATGATGACGAAATCGGCGACATTAGAATTCTCAAAAAAAAGTCTGTCATTGTAAACTGATTTATTCTTTCTACATTCCACGCATGTTTAACCTGTAATGATTAAATCATTTAAAGTGCGAAATTTTATCAGCGACCCGAAATTTGGTGATCGCGCTGTTGGGTTTTTAATACGTTTATCTTTATCTCCGTGCAGTACAGAGTGACCAAGGAGCATTGCGTACGCAACACCAAGCCTCGTTGTGCGGCTTTCCGTTTTATATTGTTGGTGCTGCTGCTGTTATTTTGTTCTTTGATTTCGTTTCTGTATTCTTTTTTACACTCGCGAATTTTCGTTGACATAACGAAAAACACCTATGCATCCCGTTCGCTTCCGAGCTTCATCCTTTTCTGTCCTTGCATCAGACGAACTTGCTGTATGTAACACGTGCTGTAAGCGGCACATGACTCATATCATGCAAGTGCAGCACACTGCACAGAACTAGTGATATCGGGCACATCCGTGCTCTTTTCTACATTGTGCATTCCTTCACCATCCAGTCCCTGTTCCTTTTTTTTTTTTTATTCGCTTGTTGGGCACCTTGTCGCACTCCCGCTTTCTTCGAATTCCTCAACCCCGCCCATATTTCTGGAAGCGCGTCGCCCCCCCGCCCCCTCATTGTATCTCTTTCTGACAGTCGTCACGTGTGTTTAGAGAGGGAAGGCACTATCGCAGGCATCATGTGTGATAAGAGTGCGCAACGCGACGCACCTACAGATTTAACTGTGCCTCCTAGGTCTTGCAATGCCTTATCGCCGGTTCAGAATCTACCGTGTTTAGCGTCAATTCATTTATTTTATTTACGGTTTTGCATCAGTACATCTTACAGTATGTTTTTGTGACGAGGCCAACATGTACGTAACGAGTGTATAATGTACGCAGTACTACAACAATTACAGTAAATGGCGGAAGCAAGCAGGAAGAAAGTGTCGAAAGAAACTGCCAGCGATTAGTTCTTGAAAGCCATAGATGAAAGGGTTCGTCGCAATTTAGGTGATGCGTTAATTAGCTAAAGAAATTATTATGTCATTTGCTTACGTGCAAGCCGTGAGCAGTGGCACAAATGCAGCGCGCACCTGTGAACTTGAACACCGCGCTAACGTCGACGACACATCTATTGTCTCGAAACTGACGATGCTCGGGCAGCGACACTGGATCGAGGATCGTCCCGACAGCTTACTTTTTATCAGAGAAAGATTGAGGTGCAATCACATTCCTGTCCGTAGAACGATAGACTTTCTTCTGATAACAAATAAAAGGATAATAAGAATAATAATAGATCGTAATAACTAAAAGGATAGTAATTAAAATATAATTGCGCGAACTGATCATGGCAACATTCCGGTTATCCCTTTTCTCATTTCGAGTGAGATATGTGCTAAAACAGCTTTGAGGGCGTGCGAGTGCGCGTATGTTCTGATCTGACTCTGTGTTTGTTTGTCTGCCTGTTTGTTTGTTTGCTTTCTTGTTTGCTGCAACAAACCGCCTCTGTGTGGGTATGTCTAGGTGGTAATTAATCTTTCGAACGTTGCTCATTCGTATTCTTGCAAGTTTTCTGCGCCTCTTTCTTCTTCGATACTTTTACCGTTGTTTCGCCATCGGGGATCTGTTATCAGCGCACCCTTGATAAACTTTTGTGCGTGTGTGTGTGTGCGTGTTTTCTTACTATCCCGATAAGGGCCGTAAATCACGTAGGCACGTCGCCGGCATCGGTCAGTCTTGAACCGGGGATGCTTCAGAAAAAAACACAGCGCGTAATAAGCAACTGAACATAACATCAGGTGGCGGCAAAAAAAAAATGAAAAGAGATAGGACAACAGAGAAAGAAAAACGGAGAAAAGATGAAATGCTCGAATCGCCCCCTATAGCGACAAAGAGGATGACGCGACGCGCAACCGACGATCGAATTCGCCTGGGAAAGTGGAATTACTAAGCATTGGAGTGAATCATCTGCGCGCGGTTGCGCCCCCTCTCCTGATCTTTTATATTGGCGGTGTTTCTTTCTTTATTTCTTTTTTTTTTCTTGTCGTTTTATTTGCGTTAGGCATTCTTTTAGGCTTAAGGTGGTGTTCACGTAGTGAATGGGAACGTGCGCGGGCATTTTCTGAGAGAAAGCGTGTCTTGATAACATGCAGGGTTTCTTGTGCTGTAGTACTGCTGTCCGGAATTAGGTTTTTTTTTTATTGTTTATTTTTTCTTTCGTGCGTAGAGACCGCGTTAGGTTCGCCCGCCGGTGGGTGTCTTGCACCGTTCCCTAGAATTCCGTCCCGCCTTTCGGCGCGGATGTCTTGTAGTGCACGATCGCATTAGTGGCGGGTCAGCAGTTGCGTGCAGCACGAATAGAGCTGTAGGTTCGCTCAATGGGACGGTGAAGAGCGAAACAATTTTTCTCTTATCAGTAAATCGACTGTTTCACAACAGTAACAATTGTTTCGCTCTTGTCGCGATAAAACGCGCAGAAAGATAACTCAGGTGGTGACGCCGTGCCTTGAACCCAATGCACAAGCCGCAGGATTTTACGACGTCATCTGTAGACGATAACATCAACCAGATTGCGCTAACATCAACACTTGGCTATACATGCGTCATCAGAACTGCTCCTATTGACACGTGAGATTGTTTTCGTTCGTTCAAAAGAGAACGCCGTTATCACCTTCCCGTGAACCGCGCGCTCGCTGTGATTGATTGCGGGAGCGCCGTTATCACATTTCTGTTACGCGCAACGCAGGCCGCGTTTATCTTGCATATCAATTCGGGAACCTTGTCGATCATTCTTGAAACTTGGCATGCCTGACGCGTACATTTCAGTGACTTCGGGAATTCCAGAGATAATGCGAGAACGCGTTACGACGTGTGTATAAAAACCGACGCATTGCGCCGCTAGTCAGTCTTTCCGTCGACCGACGACTGTTCACGCCGCTATTGCTGTGGATTGTTATTGGCTTTATTTTGCTGGGCACAAGTTCGCCTGCGTGCTTCGTCTTGAGTTCTGCGTGCGTCACGACCACGTGACATTATGAACGTTCGCTTCGCGCCAAATGCGTTTTTTTTCTAATACGATGTCGTCTGGTGGCGCTAACCTCAACCAGATTGCGCTGGATCGTTTTTGCTGCTAAGGGCGTTGCGCTGTGCACCTAGCCGCCACTGTAAACATATCATCAGAACTGTTACTCTGTATTAATGTTGACCTGACACCGAGCGCGTTTTCTAAGTAGCCACAACAACAGCAGCAACGGTAATAACAAGAGAAGGAGGGAGAAGAAAAATAACTAGGGATCTAATGCACATTTAGGATGATCATCATGATCATCGTAATGCACGAATCACTCAAAACCGGCCGCGGTGATGTAATTAGTGCTTTGTGGAATTAAAGTTTATTCTCTCTCAAACGGAAGTGCCGAATGCATAGATGGCTTACTAATTCACAGCATTACTATATTCACTTTGTTCGATCTTTTTTCACGGCTTATTTCTCCTAAAGTATAATAGTACAATACCCATTAGACGCCTAGATGTGTGGTCGGTTTCAATTGCGCTCAAGACCAGTGCACCGAACTGATGGATGTGGAGGGCATGCCCATCTTGGCCGAGACACTTACGCGGTGCATTTCGCATTCCGCTTTGCGAATGATAAATCCTCCCCTCAGAAGTCTCCCCGGCGCTGTTACACAGTATTTATTGCTCCCCTTCCTTCCTCCCCGGATGTGGGCCGCTTCCGGTCGCCTTCACGTCGGGACTCTTTAATACACGCGTGCCTTTCATGCTGTCCGAAATATGTGGACAAATAAAAAAAAAAGTGCTCGCAGTGGATGAAATGGGCGCGTCCACGTGACCGAGGAATTCGTGTGTTACACCACCCTGCTCATGGCTTTTTACTTCCTGTAACTGTTTGCATTCCCGGTGCTTCACTATATATTTTTTCTTTACGGCTCCGTGCACGATGCGCTTTCTTCGCGCATCTCGAAGAAAAGTTTTCTCTGTCAGACTGCTCCCTGCAAACTTCTTTATACCAGAATAGAAAGCATTGCTTGGGTTTCATATATTTCAGACGAGGACACTATACCACGAATAGTATGCGCCTTTTTAATAGGAATCCTCGGTCATCAAGAAAGAAAGGAAAGAAGTGGCAGGGAATCGTGTTTTGAGAACACCCGGGCGGGCGCACGCACACGTGTGTATCTGCGTGTGTGTGTGTTTGGGGGGGGGGGGGGGACACGCCGTGGTTTTGGGACATAAAACCCGAGAAATTGGTATTGTTACTCTGTCTTGTCAATGCAAACTGTTGTGTGTGTGTGGGGGCAGGGATACGACGTGGTTCTAGCTTGCGCGAGCGTTCGTCATTTACTGTCCCGTTTTTACCAACCTCCGACATTGCTTGCAACAGTTTGCATTGACAAGACATAGTAACAATACCAAGTTCTCGAGTTGTACGTCCCAAAACAACAGCGTGATTATGAGAGACATTCTAGTGGAAGCTTAGGAAATTTCGACCACCCGGGGTTTTCTTTAACGTATACACCGAGGTGGTAACATTTCGGGCCCCAGCATTTCGCCTCCATGGAAATGTGTCCGGGATTCGATGCCGCGGCGTTCGGATCAGCCGTGCTAGCAGGTGGCGCCCGCGTTATATGGTCCAACATGCTTCGAACGGCGAGAATAAAACAGAACGTGAGTATAATTAGAGCGCGCCTCTGGCATCGGCTTTGGCTGCTGCGTGTGTGTAATCGTGACTCACCGGTGACCCGAAAGAAATATAATCTAGGCACGTTTTTATGCGCCGTGCGTGACTGCTGCACTGACGCGACGACACAAGAATGCAAATTACCCTCGTTCTCGCGGAGATTCGAGGTTCACCGTCCGGGCCGTTCCGACGCGCCGGGATCGGAATTGACTGGGACACTGTTAAGTACTGAGCCCGTTGTGTTTTACGTGGAAAAGGAGGCGCGTTAGTTTGGCTATGGACAGCTAAGCCTACATTCATTTTTGTGATCTTTGTGCGTTGTCCTTTCCTCTCCTCTTTGCGGGCGGGATAATGTAAGTGCCCGCAGAGATTAGAGACAATTGCGACTCATTGGATGAACGGTTATTTCACACTGTGGGTTCAGGGGCATAGGGGCGTGCAAGCTGCTATATCACACACACTAACTACTACTAACTACTACTACTACTACTAACTATATACGCACGCACCCCACATATATATATATATATACATATCTATAACTTGCTCACTTACGAAAATCGCACGTTTAATATAAACGTGCGATTTTCGTAAGTGCAGCAATTTGTTTCTTCATCTACTTTTGAACCGGACCCACAGAACTTCTTCCCCAAATTATATATATATATAATATATATATCTATATATATAATTATATAATATATATATATATATATATATATCTTACATGCTCCCCTCCCCCCATACGTCTATGCCTATGCATGGACTGGATTCCTTATTACCATATGCAAACGCGCGCGCAAGCTTGAGCGACACGGCTGGCTATTAGTAAATGTCCCAGCTCCTCACAATTCGCCCCGTTACACTTAATCCATATCCAGTGATGATCGTGTCCAAAGAAAACTTGGCACCACCATTCAGGCTAACAGAAACACTAAATATATGTACTTTACATCCCTCGTTGTGTCCGTCATTATAGCGTGCCTATAACCTTGAGTGACAAAAGTTAAGAATCCTATAGTTGCACTTTTCCTGTATTACAATAGCAACACGGCACTGTCGTCCCCCGCTGAGCTGAAAAGCTGTGAACTTGAGTTTTCGTCCGCCCACATGAAAATGAAGGGCGAATTCCCAGCTGGAAAATCAATTTGCAGCCTGGTTTCCAGCTGTGAATTTTCCATTTCCAGCTGGAAATGCCATCTCAACAGGAAATGCCATTTCCAGCTGGAAGTTACTTCCATTCCCATCCGGGTTCTGCTACTGCACATCGCTGGGGGTATGCAAAAACGGCCGTGTACGTAGGTTTATGAGCGCGTTAATTAACGCGGGATGGTGAGAATTAACCCTGGCTCCCCCGCTACTAAATGCTTACAATCGAATCATGGTTTCGATGGGAGAAACAGCAGCATTCAATTTAGTTTCCCGCTAAGCCGGTGGAATGCAGCGGAAGCGCTGTTCATCATGCAAAAACGTTGTCAAAATCTTTAGTGCACCAGCTTAAAGAACAGCTTGTAATTCCTCAGTCCTGCAGTTCTTTATCGCAGAAGACGCTCAAATCAACGCTGAAGTTCTCATTTGCCGTTCAGGTGCCATCCTCAAATTCCACATCCCGCGCTCCTACGGTATAGTGAGCGGCCACCTCCGTCCTGCCTCCATCACTGCCATCCCTCACCGACAACGTGGTGTTCAGGAAGTGTACCGCAGCCACGTCATCTCGCTCCTCTTACGCAATGTCCTAAAATAAAACAGGACAGACCGCTGTTCGTCCAACGCAGCAGCGCGAAAGATAGCGTACAAAAAAAAATCCCAGCGAAAGTGAGGCGCGGTGCTGGCTTTAAAAAAGGAATTTGGGGAAACGGCCTTCCCGCGACATTGGCGCGGTCAGCTGTTAATGGCGGCGGCCCGCCTACCGTCCTTACTCGTCATCGCGGGCTGCGGCACCGGTAGCGCCATCTCTATGCGGAGGAACGAAATGTAGGCGGGTTGACCGGCGCAGCTGCTCCGGTAGGGATCCCTGTAGCGCGGTAGGGACGACGATCGATGACGCCAGACAGTCGTGAGGATGAGCGACCTTGGAGGGGGAGCGAAGGGGAGAGAGGGGGGATGGAGCGCGTCGCTTCCTTTTCCCAGGCGCAGCCACCCTTACATCCCCGGCGCTGATTGCGCTAGTCCCGGCGCAGCGTTAACGGCCGCCGTCGGCGACGCGCTTACGTAATGCGCCGAGGTCGCCCGGTGCACAGTGTTTCCTGGCGCCCTGAAAATGCAAGGCGCGAAAGCCGGGACGCGAGAGAAGGGAAGGAGACGCCAGAAGTACGGGGAATCCCTAATAACTAGCTCTACTTTGTCGTTTAAGTTTGCTTTTTCACCGACCTTTTGTTTCACCGTGTGCTCAACGGAACCTATCGCGCAAGAAGTTCTTCTTGGTAGTTTTCGCTAGCTCAAGTGTAGATTATGTACATATAAAGGGCACATTCAAATCAATTCAAATGTTTATTTGCAAAGAATGATTGCAACGTCAAGAATATACAGAAGAGCGTCGCAAGGTCAAGAGACCATACTGGGGCCCTCTGTAAATGTTTCATTAGGTAGAATATATAATACGAGCAAACAATACAAATATCCAAACCAGCAAAAGAAAGTGCACGACAGTGAATTACTAAAGAAAACAATCCTACATTGAAAAAAAGATATAAACAAACAAGCGTATAAGTGCATAAAAATGTTTTGTAATGGCATGAATAATTCGTAAATACAAATTCAAACAAACAGCAAAATAAGACAGGAAGACCACTATGATAATAAGCAATGCATCATTTTTATGTCATGTAATGGACGACTGTACTAGAAAAAAGAAGCACCCAAACGAGCAGAGAATATGTAATGTATAACTCATGTAATAATTACATGCTTATAAAATGAGCCTTACATGTGTTCTTAAATGCAGTAAGAGATAACAATATTTTGATGGGATAGGGAAGGGAATTTCATTATTTAACAGTGCCGAATGAGGCTGTCATTTTGCTGCAATTGGTCAAATCTTTACACTGCACAAAGATCTTTTTAGTAAAACTAGGAGGGTTTGTATTCTTCAAGGAACCTAAGGAAACGAATTCCGAGAAATGAATTCATATAAAGCATGGGTGGCTAAGCTGACTGCGAATGATGTTGATCTTTTTGGGACTAAAGTTAGGAATAATGGGCAGAGCTTGATTTTGTATGTGCTGAATAGATGAAAACTGACGAGGATACCTGTTGCCATATCCAGCAATACAATTGCAGTAATTGTCCATGTTGCGCGGTGTGTAGGTTAAACACAGTATCAGGCAAATAGTCACCGTGAATGAAATGTCCTGGATCAAAGGTTTGTATGGACAGTGACAGTGAGACGGCAGATAGGTACATCAGCTGGAATGTAGTCAGATGGGCATTATATCACAGAGTTCTTAAAGCCTGGAAATGTAATGGTGAATTCACAGAGCTCAGAAAGTGTGATGACTGCGGTAACAATAATGTGCTCTTTCAGTGTGTTCTGGTTTCTGCTTTTGATTCAATAAAGTCGTAGGTTCCATGTTTACAATGCACTGATCAGTCTGTGTCCAAATTTCTTTACAAATTCAATGCTGTGATGTCCAACAATGCTTTCTTCTAACCACATAATGTTTAGCTATCTTAGTGTGTTTGTATTCAAGATACACTCACTAGTATCAATGAAACACAGCACAATATCATGAGCTTCAGCACCCACAAATTCAGTGCAGTATGTTTGTTTTGACAATTCACCCATTTTCTCCTTGCCCCTGACCAATCGCAGGTCCGCAAGATTGCCAGTCGTGTGTGCCAAAGCGAGACCCAAATCAAGCGCATCTCAGAGGGCCGATACTGCATCGGAGGTCGCATCTACTTTGTCAGGGTGGGTACATTTCATGTGGGGCATTCAGCCTTATCATGCCATGTAACTTGAGAAGCACAGAGTTTTTAATGCTATCAAAGCACAAAGTCCGTACAATTCTTGCATTCATATCATGAGACATTATGGCATGACATCATCACGTCACTTCACCTCATTACACCATCAGGGCGTCATCACCTCGTCACACTAGTTCTCTTGCTATCTGGTACTCTGCCAACTGGAAGGGCATTGATTTTTTTAGTTGACATGGCATATGATCTTTCTATGTTCAAAGATTTTACACAAATATTAAAGCAGTTTACTTTCCATTGTAGAAATTAAGTTGTGGCCCTATCACTTTTAACACATGCTTTAATGATAAGTTCTGAAATAAAACTAACAGCTAGACACACAACGCAGGCACAATTTCTGATTTTCCTTGACATTTTTTGTGTTTAAACAAGAAGAAATAAAATTAATGAAACTGGAAAGATTTATTCATTCACACACGAATGTAGAAGCTCTAGAATATATTCAGAAAGGGGTCGAAAAGCACTGTCTCTAAAGGGACAATTAAGGTAAATAATAGTAAATTAATCAAGTAAATATAATGCAGCAAATAATGTAGAGTTGCAATTAAAATAAATGGTCTAAGCAGTTCAATATTTATGATGACCATGCATCCTTTGAAGGTGCACTTTTGGTGCACAGTTGTGCACTGCAGTTTGCCTCATAACCCACCATTCAGTTCTTTGACGATGAAGTATAGTTGTTTTACACTGTGTAAATATTTGTCTTTCAGGGACGAACACAACTCCAAATTTCCTTTTTCTGACATTGCTTGCTCCATCCTGCATGAAGCACTCGGTGGCAATGTCGCTGTTCTGTGAAATTGGCTTTGCCACATGTTGAGCCTCTCTGCAGTGAAGCACTCTTTCAGTGTCACATGGACTTTGTCCCCAGCTGACAGATTGCATTGAAATTATTTACCAGCTTACATTACACTATAGCAAGTGATACAAGTTGCTGCTTTTAGGTCCTGCACGCATTTAATATGGTTATCAAAGAAGTGTATCAGCTGTATCTTGGGATTTAGCTAAGTGTTTAAGCAGAATGACATAGTGCTTACTGTCATAAAGAAAGTGTTTTTTTTTCTATTTTGCGCACAGCATGTTATGCTGTGGCTAGTGTCTTGTAATGCTAACAGTTTTCACATTGTTTCCAGTTTTTGTGAACACTGGTAACGAAATATAGAGCAGATGCCCATTAATGCAACCCTTGTGAGACTCACAAAATTGATCACATTATATAGTGCATGCATTAAGCAAGAGGCAGGGAAAACAACTGGGCACATCTGCGACTTCTTTCGCAGTATTTGCACCAAGTATAATATACCCCTGACTCAAACGAGGATGCGCAGTTAATAGGTTCAAAAGCAAGAGGTACTGTGGGAGCCATGCCCATCTTGCAGCATGTTTCAGTATGACTTATGGTTCACACTGGTGATGTGCGTGGCTCACACACAAAGATAAGCAGCATAAAGCTAAACATTAAAACATTTTATATTTGACTAACTTTTGCAGTTAGAACAGAAATCATAAGCTCTCAGCACAGTAAAGTTAACAATGCAAAACTGCTGCACAGAGAGCAACTTTGTCAGGCTTCCTCTGTGGCACTGTGCGGTGTCTTAGGCGAAAAAAAAAAGCATTGAATCAACTGCAACAACTCACTTGAGGACATTTTAGAATGCTCAGTAAATTTTATTCACAAGACACAGCTTGCAGTGTATGCACATGTATAAGAGGTATTCAAAATTACGAGGTGTTTTGCAAACGCTCCTAGATGTCACTGTCATTTTTTCTTTTATATTGTGCTCCAAGGGCGACATTCTGAGGAATAGGTGTGTGACCTTTCCAGCATTTCTTGCTGCACCGTGTGTCTATATGCTGTACCTAAAATCCTTTCTATACAGCTGCTGTTACATTCCATTGGACTTTCAAAATTTGGCTGCATGAATGGTGATTGCTATTCTTCTGCTGCATAGCAGATTCTGTGAGGATAGTCATAAGTCTGTCATTTGGAAGTCATGCGTGTATGCTCTTTCTGAAGATGATTTCTTCACTTTTGAAGGAAGGTGAACTCTGCCATGGGCTCCTGCTGTTTTTTTCACAGCCATGCCTCCAAAGCTGCCATTTATTTTTTGTATACTGCAGGATTCCATAATACAGTAAAACCTCGTTATAACGAAGTTGAAGGAGGAGTGGTAATTACTTCATTATAACCATTAGTTTGTTATAACCAATATCAATTTCATCTGTAGGGATTTCAAGGGGAATTACGATTGCTTCGTTATATCCGATAGTTCGTTATATCCGGGTTCGTTATAACAAGGTTCTACTGTAATGCCACTTGTTCGTAGTGAAAGCCAAGCTGTTGCTTACATCATTTCACATTATTATTCTATTTGTTCATTCTTCTTCTATGAAAGGTTCCCTTCAACACATGTTAAGGGTGCCCTTTTTTTTTTTCGACAAAGAACAGAAACAAAAAGGCAAATCATCAAACCCCAACAAAGTTCACCACAGGGAAATTCTTTGAGCATTGGTGCACTGTTCCTCTTTCAGTCAGAAACATTCTTTTTCATACACTGCTAGAGCTTATTATCTATATTTATACAAGTGCCACATTCTTTCTTCCTTCATGCATGAAACACTTAAGGTCTACAAAGCACAATTCTGCACAATTATGCTGTCTATGGTTCATAGCTGCCTGTATACAAAATATTCCAAAATGTTCATCCACTTTGTGCATATGTTATCCACTTAGCTATCTAGCGGCAAAGCTGTTTAACCCTTGCAATACTCCAGCGTCATCTGCACAAAACTTTAATCATCATAAAATAAGTGCACGAGCAATAATTCTCTGCAATGCCCAATGTGCAGCATTTATGTGTACACATCTTGCTTGGCTTCCTCACCTCAATTTAGCTTAAGTTAGCTTACTAACTTACCTACAAGTAGACCTAAGGTAAGGTAGCTAGCTTAAGTGGACACTAAAGGCAAGCAACTTTTTTAGATGGCGTGGATAGACATATGCTTGAGGATGCCTAAAATGTCAGTATTATCTCCTGCAGTGCTTTAGTCATTTAGGTCAATTGAAGGAATGGCTATCGCCACAAGTGGGCAAATCCTAGAGCTGGCTCGAGCGACATAGGTGTGAGAAGGGACCATAGCTGTGGGGAACTGTAGCTGTCCGTCTAGCTGTTGTATGCAGATGGGCGTCATAAGAACAGGTTTCTCTGTGTCTGCTGACAGCAGCGTCTGCTCACGGCAAGAGCTACACGCGTCTCCTCTCTAGCTTGCTTCTGCTAGCCAGTGTATTCCTGCCTTTCACACAGCTGGCTGGACCGCCAGCCATTAGCAAGAGAATGGTGATTATGTAACGACACTGTTCAAGGCAGGCAATTTGAATAGTTCAAATAGCATGCTAAACACTCAAATATGGCCCTGCCACGGTGGTCGAGTGGTTATGGCACTCGGCTGCTGATCCGAGGGTCGCGGGATCGAATCCCGGCCGCGGCGGCGGCATTTCGATGGAGGCGAAATGTTGAGGCCCGTGTGCACGTTAAAGTGTGCACGTGTGCATCGTGCACACTGCCATCGTGCACGTTAAAGAACCCCAGGTGGTCGAAATTTACAGAGCCCTCCACTGCGGCGTCTCTCATAATCAGAGCTGGTTTTGGGACATTAAACCCCATAAAACAACAACAAGAAACACTCAAATATATTTCCTTTTTTAAAGCACTTTGATGGCATGAAACTAACACTGCAACCTTTTTTAATGGTGTCTCAACAGTTCATATCAAATTAATATCTGCCTTTAGTGTCCTCATAAGCTAGTTTAACCTAATCGAGCCTCATAGCTTCACTGTTTCTTCAGTCTCGTTATGGCTAGTGTCAAAATGGCAGCAGTATTATTTTCAATTTGTGTTGAGGCAATGTTCTGTAGTAGAAATATTTAGCATGAAGCTTCAACTATTTGTGCACTGTGTTGCTGAAATTGTGAATGTATGATCTCTGTGCACACGAAATACTGTGCAGCTCATTACAATGACACTGGAAAATTAAAAGTTCCTGGCTCTTGCTTTCTATCGCTCTTTGCAAGTTTACCTTTGTCAGACTTCACGTTCATCGTAGTTTAGCGGAAAGGAAACACACACAGTAGAGAAGGACCACAAACAACAAAGGCGCTACTAACAACTGATTTATTGAAGGTGGAAAAGACAGCTTTTATACATCCAGAGATCTGCGCAGGCGTACCACAACAGGAAATTTGAATATCGGCAACCATAAGGTTATCACACCAGGCGCGATAGGAATTTGATTTCAGCATTGTATAATAAAACAGATGTGTCACTAACACATTTTTCACCTGCTTTTCTGATAAAGTAAGCCTCCAAGGTTTCACGGGCTGTTTTATGCTTACTTCTGCCCAGTACTCTCGCGCCACGGAAACGTGGTTCACACCCAGTGCAGGCAATACAATGAACGACAAGATTCGTCCTCTCCTTGTTGGCTAGGTCATTTGCATGCTCCCGGAGTCGGTCGTTAGCGCAACGCCCCGTCTGGCCAATGTACACTTTGCCGCATGACAGGGGAATCTCGTAGACAACGTTTTTGGTGCACTGTATAAAGCGTGTTTCGTGGTTCTTCTTGCAACCACCCTTATTGTCCGCACAAGAGATGCGACGGCACAGCTGAGCCAGCTTCCTGGGGGCAGAAAAAACCACCGGTACGCTAAACCGATCAGCGACCTTCTTCAGCCTGTGGGAGATACGATGCATGTACAGCACCACTTCAGGCCTATTTGTCCCCTCCAAAGTCCTCGCGGCATTTTTGCCAGTCCCTTTCTGTGCGGACAATAAGGGTGGTTGCAAGAAGAACCATGAAACACGCTTTATACAGTGCACCAAAAACGTTGTCTACGAGATTCCCCTGTCATGCGGCAAAGTGTACATTGGCCAGACGGGGCGTTGCGCTAACGACCGACTCCGGGAGCATGCAAATGACCTAGCCAACAAGGAGAGGACGAATCTTGTCGTTCATTGTATTGCCTGCACTGGGTGTGAACCACGTTTCCGTGGCGCAAGAGTACTGGGCAGAAGTAAGCATAAAACAGCCCGTGAAACCTTGGAGGCTTACTTTATCAGAAAAGCAGGTGAAAAATGTGTTAGTGACACATCTGTTTTATTATACAATGCTGAAATCAAATTCCTATCGCGCCTGGTGTGATAACCTTATGGTTGCCGATATTCAACTTTCCTGTTGTGGTACGCCTGTGCAGATCTCTGGATGTATAAAAGCTGTCTTTTCCACCTTCAGTAAATCAGTTGTTAGTAGCGCCTTTGTTGTTTGTGGTCCTTCTCTACTGTGTGTGTTTCCTTTGCGCTAAACTACGATGAACGTGAAGTCTGAACACCAACTAGCCCAACTTTTAACTATTTTACCTTTGTCAGCTTTTGAGCGGGCTTTCCATAGCAAGATTTGTATAAGGTTACCCTATTTAAGCATATGTGGAAATAAAAGGCCGAAGTGTGTTCTCCTCCACACATGCATGCCCTCATTTTATTTCATTTCAGACACATAAATTGAAAGTAAACTACCAACCTTATACACAGCTTACGTAAATGGTAATGTCACTCTTAAATTTTACCCGTGTGTTATGCAAAAATGGAACCATGAAGGTAGTACAACACTCTGCTCAGCCTCATAGGTATTGTCTGACCAGTCGCACTGCCTGACAGGCATAGGTGTTGAGTCAAAAGTTCAGGAAATGCATCAACTGAAAAATGGCAATGATTTTACATTGACATGGTGGTTAGTTGCATGCAACAATAGTCACACCTATTGTTATAACAAATGCAGGTCACGAAAAGCTTTATTATATCGATGGTTCATTTTAAAGTTATGTACACTATTCATTATAACATAACTATGTATGGTCCATTATTGTACCCATATTCATAATTGTGAAGGTTCTATTGTACTTCTGTGTGATGTACACTGCTTTCAACTACCTTGATGAATCATGTTGCACATAATGCATAATTTTGCTATTCCTATAATGGTGTCACACATGGGAAAATGGGAGAATGAAGGGCATTGCCCATGATATAAATGACGCACTGTTGCTTGCTTCTGGTCTGGGTGGGGAATAGAAGAGGGATTGGCATAGCAGTTCACCATGTTTTGTATGCGACAGTGGTCTGGTTTTACACACCGCACTTATTGTTAGGAATGGCACTTGCAAATGCTAGTTTGGCGAAAAGAAATAATATCAACATTCACAGAGATGATCCCCTTCTGGTATTACAATATGAGATTTTGATTTCTCCTATAATCTATTTTCTTGGATGTACTAATTCAAAAACTCATTGTAGTGGTATTCTCCCTTAAGAGCACATGAGAACTTGCTATGAGCGCTAATTGAAACTTCCATGGGTGTCATGAGGGACTGTTTACTAGACGGCTAAATGAAAAAAAATATTTCTTTGTATATAAAATTGCTTTTCAGTGACGCTGAGAACACCACTATGTTGCTAGAGGAGGTGCTTAGCCAGCAAGAAAACGCGAAAATGTCCTTTCACTTACCGTGATGATAGACAAACAGTGACTGCGTTCACCACCATTACACACCACACACCCACTCACACACTATGCATGTAAGATGTGAAGGTGCCTCCGTAACCCTCTTTAATCTCGGTGCGTCAGATGCACTGAGGCTGCCGGTAGTGAAGGGCTTGTGCACACGCTTTCTTTTCAAGTGTCTGCGGAACACAGACAATGAATTGTGAGCTGGTTGGCGCGCATTCCTGCCAGCGAACTTCGGGTAGTCAATGGCTTTGGCTTCTCTTTCACTACTGCAGTGTTGAATCCATGGATAGAGAGAGTGTGCACTGGCACGAAGATCTGTTCTGATCCTCCTCTCCTCACGCTTGACATGACGCGCGCTACGATTTGTCCCGACAGTGCCTGTTAAGCACGTGCTCTCATTATCCTTTCCGCTCTCCTCCAGTCCGGTACACGTGCTATAGGTACTGGAATCAGGCCAAGCATTGGTGGGCTTGTCTATCTTGCTTTACATATGCAACCATCGACACCAACAGACGCTGCGAGCCTCTAAATGGCTCTGCTGTTGAAAGGCTGCCTTTTGCAACACCACTTTCAAAATCGTGCTGACTTTGTACATTTTTGGTGTAAGTTATGGGGCCTACAGCCTCTTTTTAGTGGTAAAAATGAATTCCACACTACTTTATCGCAGCCATGCTCTTAGTCTGCTAACACTGAGAGTTTCTATCCCGCCCAACGTGGGCAAATAACCTACATAATACTAAAGATATTGAATTTGGCCTCCATTTTCTCATTTTATAATGTATGTATGACCACAAAGCTTCCGAGTCCTCAACTGATCAGTTACCATTATAAACTTGTTTTCTGGACTTTTGCTGGCATTGCTCTAATTGGAGAATGTGCATGGTACTGCTCGGTATGCACTCTCCTTGTGTCATTCATTATCGTTGGACGTTTCAAGGAGTACTGACACAATTTTGCGGCGGCGGCGCAAAATATACATTTTTCGTTTTTTAGTCATGTGTTGTTAACGCCCTCCACACACGGAAGCCAGGAAACACGTACAAAATATTTTAGTTTGGTTTTAAAGTTTTCGTCGAACAGCACTGCAAGCCAGCCCCAGCACGATGGACACTACGAAGACGTATGAGCGCAGTCTCTTAAAAATCTCTGAAATTGCTGTCAGAGTCACTGGACGACTGTGAAATTGTCGTTATTTGCATGCCCCACGTGTAAGTGACCACGGACGACAGATTTACGGCGGCGCTATCATGAATTGCTGTCCCTACGTGGCTTAAACGTACGTCCGACTATGTTGATACGTCACTAGGCAACCGCCCCCTGGAAATCGAAACCGAAAGTGGGCTTTTAAAGGGCCACTAAACAGGCTCCTACTTTTTTTTAAGCCGCCCAAACAAGCTAACTCAATCATAGAGATGCTTGCGGCGACCACATTCTGCGTATATGACAGCGTTGCGCGCTACACGGACGCCGTATTTCAAACGAAAAAGTTCCCGCGTCTCTTTCCTGTGATTGACCAGCCGTCCTTACATCCTAGGTGTCATCACGTTCTACCGTGAACAACTTTGCGCAGTTGTAGCTCGTTGATTGGTCGAAATTAGGTCTGTTGTGAGATCCTGTGGCCATCCCACCGGTGTGAGCCAACACCACCTAGAGAAAAAGAAGGCCTCCGCATCACCTCCTCTACTCGTCAGTTATGTCACGCAAGTTGGATCTGCATTCCTGAAACGCGGCGCGCGTTCTGTAAAGTGGGCAGAGTCTCGACAGCGCGCCACACCTACCCTCTCCTCGGCAGAGAAGGTTGGGGAGGCTGACCGATTAAAAAAAGTAGGAGCCTGTTTAGTGGCCCTTTAAGGGAGTCGTATTAAAAATATATTCATTGCGTTACGAGGCACCATGATACTCTTTTTGGAGTTCTCCCCGCCAGTGCTTTCACTTACAGCAACAATACGAGAATGTCAAGAATTCATGTCAGTACTCCTTGAAGTGTATTACGTAGCAGGCAATAATTTCTCCCTTGCGCCAACCATTTGCAGCTGCTCAAGGAGAAGCACGTCATGATCCGCGTGGGTGGTGGCTGGGACACCCTGGAACACTTCCTGTCCCGGCACGACACCTGCAACGTCATCCTGCTGAACCGCCGGTCCTCCACGGCCTCGGAGGACGGCTCGCATTCGCCCTCGTCGGGATCGTCTTGCTCTCTCCTCAGCGGCACGCCGTCGCCCCTGGGCTCCAACTCGGGAAACTCAACGCCCGCCGGCATGGGCCTGTCCCGGCCCAGGTACCGAAGCCCAGCGTCCAGCGTGTCGCTCAGTGCCATCAGTTCGCTGTCCAAGCAAGTAGGGTAGTGGCAGAATGTCGAACACTGCTGCGTTCACTGGCCATAAGCATGTTGTAGTAACGTTACGTGGGAACAGCTTTCTTCGGCAGCTTTGGATGGCTGGGTTGCGCGACAAGCGTCCCGCGATCTCACGATGCTACGAGAATTGGATGATGAGGACAGTTCGCAGTGTTGAAAATGGCAACTTGCCTAATTAATCAAACGGAACAAGTTTATCATGGATTGCCACACCGCTGCATCGTATCATTCCCATGATAGGTACCCAGAAATCCACTTCAATATGTCATTCATATGAATGATGAATATTTAGCTGTTTAACTGGCATTCACATGATCAGCAGGCTTTCTTCGCTTGCATCCATTTGAAGCTAGAGTACATTTCATTTACTGATCTGGCATTCTGCTACCATGAACTCATTCCATTATTTTATTCTTTTATTCCTTTTTACTGCCATTTCATTACGTGCTTATAGCATTGCCTGCATAGCATAGGACGTTCATATGTGTTTTGCTTCATATATTTGCACATTGGTGCTGTCCTTAGTGTACTTTCAGTGTTATCTGTCCATCAGAGCCATCATTATCACCAGCTTATCTAATGCCTACAGTTGGATAAACGCCTTTTCAGTTATCTCTAACTTAGCCTGTCCTGCACAAGCTGATTTCATGTCATACTCGGGAACCTAAATGAGACAGTTTCTAACATTAACGGAAATAAGTAAGCTTGTTGCTCCACAAGACCAGGAATAATATTTTTAACTTGGCCATTAAAGCTGTGGAAAAGTCACTGGTGGCATCATCCTTGATGTGTGTCAAACCCCAACCACACTTATGCTGCTCAGGGATGTATACACCCTCCCCCCCCCCCCCCTCCTTTTTTTTGCATGTGGATTCTCACACAATGCTTTGAATGTTTTCAAGCTAACCTATAACTCCGTATCCACACTCCCCTGTGTTCTGTTAACACCATGGATAACACGCTCCCGAAACCTGAATTCTGGATAAACGCCTGATGCTGTTCATCTACCTTGCTTGAAAGCAAAGATTTGTTGCTTAAAATTGTATTTTACATCTAGTAGCTTTTCTTCGCAACAGACAGTAATTTTCTTTATTGCACATTCAGTGTTGCTTTCAAGTTCATCTCACAGACTCTTCCACAAATTGGCAGCCTGCCCACACAGCAGTGGAAGAAAGCTGTCTGCATAATACCTTTTCTGATCGATTGCGTGCGGTAAATGACTGGTACAATGATATTTTTACTGTTAAAGAAAAGCAAATTGGATAAAAAGTACTGCTGTCATCCCTACTCAAGCAGAATAGGAGGCCATGAAGACAGAAAAATTCTCCTTTACTCACATTCAGGCAAAACTGATGCAAGCTTCCGCACTTTGAATGGTACTCTTTCTATTCTGGTAAAAAGATCAGTTTCACCAAAAGGGCGAAGCTGTGAATGCGATAGCAAGAAACTGTAAAGTAATACGAAGTGAGGCTGGCAGCTAATTCTTTTGGATATGATCTCACTATGTCATGAGAAGGCCCCGCTAATTGAAACATTTTCCAATAAAGGGGGATCTTTTTATCAGTGCAGCAGCCTTGTCAGTTGTCCCTGTTAAGGTAAATTGTCCCTGTTAAGGTAAGGTTGTCCCTTACCTTAACAGGGACAATTAAGGTAAGGTTGTCCCTGTTAAGGTAAATTGGTCCAGTGGGAATTCAGAAGGTGGAGTAAGAGTGACAGTAATAATAGTAGTTTTTATTTCCACAGAAATATTACCTATTTGGTGGCATGAAGGGTGAGACAAAAATGATAAACTCTTGCGCTCGTGTATCTGCTAGCCTGCCACGGAAATACGTGAAGGTTTTGAAGGTTGCTGAAAGGGAACAACTGTCATCCATTCATTCATACCTGTACAGTTCTGTACCGTTTTCTCTGTAGAGAAAATCTGTACAGTTTTCTTAGAATTACTGCCTCAGCTGTTCGACTGGATTTCAGGCTGTCCACTTTCAAGAGTGCAAGAAACTTCCCCCTTCAAGTAACATTGTTATGTTTCTTCTAGCAAACAAAAAACTCAACAATGGAGCTTTGTTTCTGACCATGCTAACCTGAGGCTTACACCACCATCAAATGGTTTAACTTAAAATAAATATAGCAGCTAGTAAACTGTACAAACACTCACGTGCAGACACTTCTGAATTTACCTGTTTGTCTTTCAATTTCTAACGCTACTAACTGAATTAATTTCCATGCCAGAGACATAGAACTTCATTCAGTTAGTGGCATTATATCCAATCAAATATGTTAGAGGGAATGTACACATGAGGAAATAACATATTCATGTTGGCATAATCAGTTCGATCCACCAAAGACTGATTAAGCTTGATACAGTTTAGCTCATTTGTATAGCCTCACTACATATTGAAATATTAAGCTTTAGCTTCATGTTTGGCTCTAAATATGCTTGTTTATTCCTTATACTAATTGCCTTTTATCTGGCATAGTCGGCGCATTTAAACCACCCGTTTCGTCCAGTGCCAGCTTGCGTTTGCACCTTAGGCCTTTAGTGTAGCACTCCAAGATATTAACCTGGCATAAACCTTGGGGCTCTAACTGTAGTTTTGTGTGCAGCTAAACAAGCTGACACTTTTAATATTTCCTACTTTCCTAAGTAATAGAAATTTCGATTACATCAGAGGAGTGAAGCTGGAGTAACTAGGCAGCTCTAAAAATTACTTCATAGATGCACTGTCCTCATAATGCAGCCGGGGTGCGACTTCGCAGACCATTCGGCAATTCCTTGAAGAAAGCTGTTCCCACGCTTTGCCACTGCCCTGAAAATTAAAAGGAAGGAGAACTCAGGTGCTCTTCGGAATATGTGGAACTGACCAGCTGTCCATTGTTGTGCTTGCAGTGATACAGAAAGATTGATTTGTAAATTCTTAAGCCTTTTTTTTTTAATGTTTGCTTGACATTCTGTCACCAGCTGTTCACTTTGGCGCTTCTCTGACACACCCTTGACCTGCAGTTATTGGTGGATGTGAAAAACCACAAACTGCACTCGGTTTAACAGGTGTGCCGCTTACTTCAGAAAGTGTAAGCAGTTTTATGCCCCTCATAAGCCCTCGCTGCAAAATTTCTTAAAACTTCCCACAGTCAACTTCTCCCTCATTTGCTTCCCTGTATTTTAATGTTTTCTTTCAAATGAAGGATTACAATTGGAAAGCTAGGACGCAAAAGCTTTTAAGTATGACAAATTATTTCTCATTCACACCAGCTGGGAGATTTGTCATTGAAAGGTGAATAAAAAATTTTTTTCAGTCTCAGAAAAACCTTGTCTCATTCCAAGGACCGCCATCCATCCATCATGGATTTTATTTATTTAATGCTGGTTGCCTCTTACTTTCACATCAGAAACTGCATTTGAGTGTGTTATCATCAGGGATAATAAAATTAGCGAATAAAAGTGTATGAGTGTTGTTTGAGATTAGGTAAGCCTCAAAGAACAGAAGCATTTTTCTTTATTGTTCTTCATTGTGTTCTACTTGCCATTCTAACTGGTCCTTTGTTTTTGTTTTTTTATCTTTACTTTCATTGCTATTGTTTATGCATTTCCCTTTACAAGGTTGTTTCTTTGTCCATCAGTATATCTTGTATTTGTCATTTAGTCAGCCTGCGAACATTGTTTTATTGCTTGTATTAATGCTTCTGAGAGTTGCATTCGGGTGTTGCATTACACTCTACAATTTCAAAGAACAACCTTGTGTTTATATACATAGTATTTTTTTTCTTTGCCTTATAATTACGGCACTATACATAATTTGAGCACTTGTGAGAAATGAGCACCGCACACTGCTATTTCTTATTTCGTGACCGCAAAGCAAGAGTGCTCGCATGTTCAACAAAGGAGCACGGCCAACTTAAATCTGCCTTTTAGGAGCTGTTTCTTTTTTCTACTACAGTAGAACCCCGCTGTTACGTTCCCGGCTGCTGCGTTTTCCCGGCTGTTCCATCGTTTGTGGCCGGTCCCGGCATAGCTCCCATAGGGTTCAATGCATTAGGGACCCCGCTGTTACGTCGCAATGTGGGAATGTTCCCGCATGTTACGTCGCGAATCGGCATTCCAAGCGGCCACTGCCGACAGGAAATATTGACTTTTTCACTTGCTTGACTTGGCTTGACTGTAAGATTAGCTGCACAATGGGCGACGCCAATTACGTTTCCAGCTTCCACCATCTAAATTATGGCACAGCGATGCAAACTGTTTGTGACAGAATCGTGTACAATCGATTACGTTTCCATCGATGACGCCATTGTCACCTCCGAGGTTTTCTCTGTCGATGAAATCGTAGCCGAGTGTGCCGATGTGTGCACTGAAAGCACTAGCACTGAAATAAAGTTGGGCGCCGATCACCACTTCTCTCATTTTCCATTTTTCCCATTTCTTGGCTCTTACGTTTCCCGGCTCTTACATTTATATTTTATGGTCCCGTGAAAAACGTATCAGCGGGGTTCTACTGTACTGCTGAATATCTCAGTTCACTGCCATGACAATGCATTTTTTATTGTGTGCCCAAAGATAAAAAACAAATTTATTATTCATGTACGCATACCTGTGGGTAGTGTGTGAAAGTAGCTCTGTCACAGGCTTAATCATAGAGACAAAAGATTAATTGCATGTGAATGTGAGCTTTGTTTGTGCTTTGTTCTTTTTCATGCTAATGAGTCTGAATTGAAGCAGTGTCATGTCATTAGCTTAATGCAGCTCTGTATTATCTTTCCATGTGGAACTTTTAAAGTCCAATTTCTAATGCAATCTCAGTGTTCTAAATGGCTGTATGACTTAGGCACTAAGAAACAATATGCATTTCAGTAGTTGCTTGTTGCATTAAGAAATGATTTTATGTATATATGAAGTGTTGACGTAGCTTTTAGATCACTCTATTTTGGTATGCTTGATGTGGATTGTTTAACTGCTGTCCAGTTTGAAGCGAAAGAACGTTCTGACATTTCTCTGCAACTTATTAGCCATACTTTGCTTCTTGTTGATGTGTTGAATTTTTTTTTTCTGTAGTCATCGTGCGAGAGTCATGCCGCGCATAAACCATTTTGTTCAGAATAGTCTTTGCAGTGATTGATGGTTACCTGTGACTTTGTCAGCTTCTTCAGGGAGTGCTTCTGAGATCTGAGTTTGTTGTTTTAAGGGTCAGTCAGTTTCTTTGGCACTGCGCAATGTTGCATGGTGGTCGCGTTGCCAAGTAAGAAATCACGCAGTAATATATATATCATTGCTTTCACCTATTCCGAGCATACTATTTTGATTTCTGAATTTTTTGAGTCTGTAATTTTCTGTTGGATTTCTGTACCTGTAGTCCTGTACAAAGATTAAGATTTCTTTATGCAAATCACATTTTGTCCTGAGAAACGTGGAATAAGCAGGGTGTCTTGCCCTAATGTGGCAGCACAGGCTCTTGGCTAGCAGTTTGTGTTATAAAACATTTTCATTGTGCATTACAAACAGCTTGTTAACGTTGTGAGCTCTGAATTACTACTTTATTTCTTAGAGAATGACAAATGCGAATGACATTTGAGCCTGTTTTCTTGCCTTTGTTTCAAAGATAAGAACTGAATGTCTATAATGTATTTTCTTGGTTTTCCAGTAAAGCCTCTAGAAATATTTTATTTTGCCTCATTCTTTTTCTTTGTTTATGTGAAGTTTCAAAGGGCAGTAGCATTACTTCTCAAGAAACTGTCACATCAAATCACTAACTAAACTAGGATGGACTTTCCAGCAATGCCATTTCTACATATCCTGCTTCATAACGAAGCTCTGCAACTGCACGATCAATATAAAACCATAGTTATGAGGCAGGAGTGTCATGAACACCATGAACAACTGTTTCTACAGATAGAGCTCGAAACACAGTTTTTGTTTAAAAGCTTGTTGCCTTCCGTTTTTGGACCTTTAGCACATTTAGCTTAAGTTTACAGTGGAGGATAGAAATAGGGCATTGCAGTGGTGGTTGCTGCAGGGCTTTTATGGTAAACATAGCGGTGCTTCTTAGAAAATGCCTACTATCTTTAAAAGTGGAATGATCGCTTAGGTTCTGTTATTCGTGTACTAATGTAAGAATGTACTTACAGTGGTACCAGTGTGGTGTGACAGTATTGAATGAGTTGTTCGCTAAATTTGAAGAGTCATTATGAAATAAAAGCTAGAAGGAGGATGTAGGGCGGTTCTAATTTCCACTGTATGTTAGATCTAGTGCTTATGAGTGCAGCTTCTTCCAGCTTCACCTGTCATTGTTTGTTCAATATTACAACCGTTAGTTTGTGCTTCACCCATTCGATCCCCTTTTAGATGCTGATCCTTGCATTCTTATACAACTCCAACATATATGACGTCTAAGATGTGTGGAGAATTAATATCTCTGATGGAGAGCTATGTGATCTTCTGGAAGGGGCAAGACGCCTGCATTCATGCTATGGCACCGGAGAATGGTGGCAAGACTGAAGGCTTCGAACACGGAATCTTGAGGTCATGCTGTTAAGAAACAGCTATGGCAGGCATGGGCAGCAGAACTTGCGAGGCTTCATTTCATATATGTAGAAGTATATGGCATTGAGCTCATTCAGGTCACAGGCTTAGCATAAGAAAGAATTTGATGCACGATACATGTTGAAAAGAATGTTTTGTGGTTCTGTTTGAACGATTGATGATGAGATGCCTTACACTTCAAACACTGCTCAGCACCTTTAATAAGCTTTTGTCAAGTCAGACCTCTATGTAGCGAGCATGGACATAGCGCATTATTGGTTATACAAGTGGAAGAACACTATTGATTTTAGTGCAGTGCTAAAATTAATTCATTTTTCTGATGTGATGAACATATTTTTGTGTTCCATGCAACTTTGTTTTATAGAAGTCTCTACTAACACTTGTGTAAGTGCTAGCAGAGACTGGCCAAGCTCAATGTACATTAGACTTTCTCATTAGCTTTAACATCGATATGTAACAAAAATCTGAATTTAATTCAAGAAGGCTAATTAAGGAATTGGAAACTGAAATTAGGCATCTATGCCCAGCACGGAGGCCACTTGCTCAGTACTGTATTGTAGATTAGTGCTCCCAAGCTGTGGAGCTGCTGATGTTGCTGCTATTTGTCTTTTTCAGCCCATCACATTATGTACTGTAGACGTCTTCAAGCTGTCCATGTATTAATTTGAAAGTGTATACTCAGTACTGTTGCTTAGTTGTAGGTTGAAGCAGTTGTATTTACATCCGAGTAAGCCAAATAATTGTAGCTTTTGGCAATACAGTAAAACCTTGTTATAACGAACTTGAAGGGGGAACGGTAATTACTTCATTATAACCTATTAGTTCATTATAACCAATATCAATTTCATCTATAGGAATTTCAAGGGGAATTGCGATTACTTCGTTATATCTGATAGTTCGTTATATCCGGGTTCGTTATAACGAAGTTCTACTGTATTTAACTAAGTACTCACAGTGGTGCTGCACTTCCTATCGGTCTGTAATTATGAGAAGATATCTTAAGGAAGTTTGCAAATGTGTAGGTATCTAGTGATAGTTTTGATGTGCATGTAAAACATTAAAACGTGATACGCTGTAACAATCAACAGCTTTGTTGAACAATGCAGGTGAACCATGAATTGCAGAGATTTCTTGGTTCAGCTAGAAAACTTACTAGAGAGGTCTACAGTGCCATGAATTGTTCAGCTGTTTTGGAGAGAGTTGACTGTTTGCAAAAAGTGTCCTATCTTCACGCTTTTTGCTTCAAGCCAGCTACATGTTTCTAAATTAAGAAGTATTTTTCTACACTTATAAACATCATATTTGTATTTTTTACAAACCAGTAAATTTTTAATGCATGACAAATGATATTTGCAAACACAGAAAAAAACAAATTGGTGCCAAATAGAAAAAGTTCGAATCAATCTGTCATGTACTACGTGGTACACAGCCATCCAGGCAGTACCTTTCACCTATCATACGATTCCAGTTCTAGAATATCCTCTAGACCTTTGTCTAGGAAGTCTATTATATCGTACACTAGCATCACAGAACACCTTATATAAAATTGCACCTTCTTGCATGATCTTCGTGAAGGTTAATTGTGAATTGCAGTGGCTGCCAGACTGCATTGCTGATGATGGCAACCAAATTATGAATAAAATGCCCATTTCCACTACTTTAGACACATGCTACATCACCATACGTCAAGAAATAATGTGTAATCCTCAAACATAAGTTTTAAGAAGACTTAAGCTTCAACTATTAAAAAGTCAATGTTATATTTCTGTGAGCCATTCTTTAATGACTGTTACTGAAAAACACACTTCCTAATGTAAATTCGGCAAAACAGAAACCGTTTGTTTGCACGAGTCTCTTTTTTAAGTATCAGCATATATTTTTGTAACTAAAAAAATGTTGTGTTCTTCATGCAATTATTATGCTAATTTTTCTTTTCGTGGAAATATTTCTGGGCTTGGTATACTCATATGAGCAGGTGGCTACAATGGGCTAGGAAATGAAGCTAAACTTTCCCGAGACAAATTCGCAGTCTGTCTTGCTTGTTGTCATGACTAAAAATCAGCAGTCTTATGCCTCTCTGTGCAATTTTTATTGAGGCCAGATGTGAGCTAAATGCTTCTTTTTGGACATATCAATGGCATGCTTTGTGCCATATGTCTGGAATGCATCGGTGAAGCTAAACGTAGCTATGGGCCACAAATTGAAGCACATTAAAGTCATTTTTACAAGCTTGGGTAGAGACCAGGTGTCACATTCTCATGCTTGTTCTTTGATTACCAAGACACTAATAGCAGGTGCTTCAACATTTTCTCAACCATTTAGGAGATGGAAATAAGTTATGTGTACTCGTGTAACAAACAGGTGCCAAATAGCATCCGATCTATGGCTGGTTGTTCTGCATAGGTGTTTTCAACTTGACTCTTTCTTAAGCTTAATTTGCTGAAACTGGCCGCTGATGTTTTGCATTTGATGTAGTTTTCAAACAAGGTAAAAACGACTATATTACATTCTGAACTTCCAAGGGCTTCTCCATAAGGGCCACCTATAGCACCTCTTAGCATTAGCGCAGGACATCCGAAATGTATGCACTCAACTGAACTACTGGTATTATCTGCAATCTTAAGCCAATTGCGTTTGCATTGCTGTCTTCCTAAAGCACTGTTCAGCGCTCGTGGCATGATCATATGCGCTATGGTTCCTTTTGCAATATCGAGGCAATGGACAGCAGGCAACCGCAAATTGTGAACAGAGTTGTGTGAATGCAAGCCATGTGTGCTGACTCCACATGAGAGCATCATCCACTCAGTCTTAGGCATGGCATTGATAGTTAAAGCACATCTTGTCATAACATTATGAAATGGGGTATCACTTCAGCACAGGAACGTGCAGTTCATTTACGGATCAATCACAATTCCTTCAAGTGCAGCACTTTATTTGGCAAGAAAGACAGACAGACAGACAAACAACTTTTAATTGACAAGAAAGAGATATGTATAAATTCTTTAAGATTGTATTGGCAATTCTTTTTTCCTTTTGGACAGTTGCCGTAGCTGAGAAAAAATTCTCATTAGGCTGCTGGATTTATGGCAATATAAGGAACATGTCGAATTATACATATTCTTCTGGGAGGGTTAAATATATTTCCTGAGGCTCTATTCATAATACAGTTATATAGTTTTATTTACAACTACATATATACATAGCCACGAATGTATTCACAAACATTCATGGCTAGTAGAGGAAGCCTGTAAAATTCTTTTTTTCTGAGATTTATTGCATAATGTACACTTCTAATGCATCAGCATGACATTGCTGATTTGAACCTATTTTTGTATGTTTGCCCTCTTTTATACAAAAATCTAGAATTTTCTACACAGTGTCTTTCCATTAAAATAGTGTAAATCTTGCATGTGAGGACGCACAACCAGCAAAGAGCAGAAATGCTAAAAATTAGCAGCAGCATCAGGTGATGCTGTGAGAATTTTTTTGGTTATAAATCTTTCTTTGTTATCATATTTCTTATTAAGCCTCTGCTCAAGATAAGTCGTGATATTTCAGGTATTCTAGAAATATAATTCAGAATATATATCTTGTTTTCTTGTGCCCCTTAAGGCCAGAATAGTGCACTATAATTGACACTTACATGGAAAAACAGATGTCTGAAGTGCAGATGAATAAATCCACTCTTTTACTTTTTTAAAGCCCACTGCTGCATCCTTCTTTTGTACTTATATACTGAGCATATATTTTTGGCATTTTAAAGGGTTTTCACCAACTGGTCTCTGTTGATACCCGTCTTGGCACCCATTGTTGAAGTGCTTCCAAGTAAGAAGTTGTGATGCCAAAGTGATCATCTCTGCATTTTCACATAACCATTGACGACAAGCACGCGGTGTACCCATGCACGTCGGCCGCGTGAAATGTCTATTTTCAGAGTGAGCTCCCTGCAATCTGGAAATGAAGCACCAGAATATTTAAACCTCTGCGTTGTAATTTTACAGTGTTTATAACTTTCCTGCTCAGCTTCTACTGTGGTTAATGCAACACATCTGTGCTCTTCCATGACTGCTTATCTCTAATTTTTTTTTAACTGCTTCAAGCCATTGCTGTATGCTGCCACTGCTCTATTGCAAAATTTATGACAACTGTGTGAACACCCTACAATGTGTGAAGTGATTCCATGCACAGTGCTTATTGATGAAGTTACGCTTGCTTCTTGTGTGTAAGCGCAAAATGTTTTGTCTATAAGAGTGTGTGTTGTTTGTTTCTCAGATTTTAAATAAATGGAAGCTATAATGCAAAAATGGTGTCCCATTTCTTTTATAACTCTTGTGCTAGATTACACTGCTTTGTTTGCTTAGACGATGTTTTCATGGTCACACACAGCATTAATTCTAATGAAAAACCAAAGATAGGAAGGAAGGAAGGAAGGAAGGGGAAAACAGAAAGGCAGGGAGGTTAACCAGAAGGGCGTCCGGTTGGCTACCCTACACTGGGGGAGTGGGAAGGGGGAATAGAAAGATGGGAGAGAGAGAAGGAAGGGGAATAATGAAAAAGACGTTGTCGGACAAGTCCAACTGTCAAAGGCGTTCACGCAAACCAGTCGTCTTGAAAAAGCGTAAAAGTGCTTTTAGTGCCTTGTGGGCCGACGAGCGATGAGGGCGGTGTTCGAGTAGCATCTGTAAGGATAGTGGCCGATCGTCAAGGTGGCGTAGCGTCTCGGCAAGGATTTTCCTTTCCTCGACGAATCGCGGACAAAAAACCAAAGATTGCAATGCAAAAACCAAAGATATAAACCTTGCATTGCAATAGGACATGCAGACTGGAACAAGTTATAAAGGACGAGAATAGAAGGGGGAAAAATGGCGCCCTTCTCCCCAATGTAGTGTAGCAAATAAGGTGATTTGAAAAGTGTTTCCAGCCGAAAATTCACGATTCCTTGCGGCACCTATGTTGTGCAGATACAGCTCATCTATTAACAGCTGAGCTCTTTAAGCTTAAGGTTGATCCCCAGGCAGCAATGTTTGGAGTTACCAGCGGAGCTGTCTCGCAGAAAGTGAAAGCGAACCGGCTCTTGCACTTGGCCAACCACCTACACTGCCACATGGTAGTGATTATGCGAATGGCGATATAGAAACAGATAAAGGAAGTAAGAAAGAAGGAAGGAAGGAACCAAAAGAAAATGTCACAGTTTCGCCGCAAGGGCGGAGCAATGAATGCGATAGCAAGAAGCTGTAATGCATACGAAGTGAGGCTCGCAGCTTCAGGAGCAATATTAATTGTAGCATACATGCACTTGCTAAGTGAGCGCCTCCCGTGGGCAGCGCGTGCTGGTACGAAGGGCTTTACACGTTGTGTGACACAAAGCTACACATAAAAAGCTAGGGGAGGCCGCTAAATGAACAAACGGAAGATGAGCGCGAACTGTCAAGTGAAGCACGCACGAAACGAACGCGCAGATACACCGAACGAGCGCAAATAAGCTGTCACAATGGATACTCTCAGTTTGAACAGCGCTCCTGTTGCAAAGGCGGCCGCCCGTTGCGCTCCTCGCGCCATCTCGCTGGTAATGAAGAAACGCTTATAAGCACCTGCCGTCTCTGAGTCCTGCCAGAGGTAAAGGGTGTGTATATAAGGCTCGCTGTTAGCTCTCTGAAGGATCTGCTCTTTGTGGCGTAGTGGTTAGCGCCACGCGCGGCGGAGCGAGAGGTTCCTGGTTCGATTCCGCGCTTCGGAAGCATTTACGTGAATTATTTTTCTTTGGGACTTATATATATATATATATATATATATATATATATATATATATATATATATACGGTTCATGACGGCGCCAACGGGGACGGCAAAAACCAGCCGAGACTCTCCATATAACTGCTGTCGCAATAAAAGAAGTAAATAACATATCTGCTTGCACAACCCACCACCAACGCGCTTTCCCTCAGCCCACTGCTACACTACCATGAAGAGAAAAAAAATAAAGCTAGGAGAGGGCATCACGTGGTAACCTTCAAGCCTAGTCATAAAAAAACTTAAAGCAAGAAATCATGAGAAATTGGTGCCGTTCACATGGTAGGCAAGCGGTAGATTAGTGCACAGTCAAGAGCCACTAAAGGTTACCGGTGCCGAACAACCTTGACCGGTCCGGCTCGAGAGGCACCACGCGCAGGTTACAGAGGACGTTGGTTTGCCGAGACTAGTGGAGTCGCACGATGCAGCCTCCTAGCTTTTTTTTTCTTTTCTTTTTTTTAAGGGGCGAAGCTCCTTAGGGTCGAGGCTTGTCCGCCGTCGTAGCCACGCTAGTACTCGCCAACCTGGCTTCACACGCTAGAAGCCATGTACAAGGCAAAGGAGAAGGTGGCCAAGATGTCGCACACCGAATTTGCCAACCTTCGCAAAGAGATTCTCATCGTCCCGAACAAGCCGTACATGATCACCACGAACATCGACGTCATCGACGGACTCGGTAACGGGGCGGTGGGAACTCTCAGGGTGTGCGAACGAGGAGTGCTTCACGAAGATGAAGACTGTATATATAATCACACCACACCCCGTGTTTCTGTGTCACGTCTTTGTATGATGACCGAGTGGGCAAAATCTAGAGGATTCACGGTTTACTAGATTACCTCCGGAGCTTCGCCCACTCATCATCATTCACTTCGTGGATATGGCGAATTTTTTTTTTCACCATGTACGCGACAGTGATAATCGTAGTCACAGCGCTACTGATAGTGATAGTGAAGGAAAAGAAAGAACTAAATGTCTCAGGTTGCGCAGAAGGGCAGAGGGGGATGTGGCGTGCGCAGACATAGGCAAACAAGCTTTTTCAAATGCGCAACATGAAACAAATAGAAAAGAGTATGCAGTTATTCGTTTGCCACACATGCTTGGGCCTGGATGTTTGCGAACCGTGAGTTGTGCAGCGCCTAAAATTAAGTGAGCAGTACAACGACGGATTTCGGAAGTCCCGTTCGCTTTAAGCATAAGTGATCTGCTGTTGTTAGTCATTCGCCGAAGAATATGCCCCACAAATTCGTTAGCAGGTTGCATGCACTTATTGCAGTGGCACCTTTGCGTATTGACAATGATAGTACGTTAGCCTCCGGCCACGAAAAAAGGAAAAATGGCCGCCATCCCACCCTGCGACGGTGAATGCCCAACGAAGCTTAATCAAACATCACACTTGCTGTTGTGGGAGAGGTGTAGGGGGGTGCTCTTCGCACGAGGGCTTTGAATGACGTCAAACAGCCCTTTAGAAAGCACTTGCAATCTATTCTTTACCGGGAGTGCGTGGGAAAATGGGAACATCCTCGTGTTCATATTTAAACTTTTTAACGCGCACAAAGGACACGGGCAAGAAAGTCACACGACCGCTAAATCCGTGTCCATGTGTATTGTGCGCGCTAAAAAGTTTAAATATGGATACGTACCAACTCGCCAAGTTATCAGTGTTGCTTCAATCCTCGCGTTCCCATTTTTCACAGGGGCATCATGCGGTTGGGCGCTTGTTTTGTCGTTTTCTTTATTGAGACGAATACTGTGCTCTATGCTGTACGCCTCATCGTAAAGGAATATATGCCGTTTGCCATGGATTGCTCACTTGGCGTTTTGTGTTTACCCCGCGAAATTTTCCGGCTAGCAGGAGGTACAGAGCTTCGTCGCAAAAGAGAGTGAGTGCCATGTTTCATCTTACGCGCGGACGGATATGTATCCACTCTCATTATACCGTTTGAGGCTTACAATAGATGCATAAATAATTAATCATTTGTAAACTTCTTTCATGGGCCTATGCGGCCAAGTTGACGTTAAAGTGAACCATTGTGACGAGCAAACTTTTATTCTAGTTCACAAGGTCCTGAAGCAAAAAAATCACAGCATATCCACGGGGTGAATGATGATGAGTGGGCGAAGCTCCGGAGTGAATCATCGGTAAACCGTGAATCTTCCGTGTAATTCGCCCAGTCGAAAGACGTGAGAAACACTGTATTCGAGCGCTGGGATCTCGCGTTTAAGGGGACGCTAGCACAAACGCGTTAGAAACGCGCAGTACACTCTAGTAAGGGGGAGAGGCCACAGCGTCTTACGCAGCCCCTTACACAGGCCTGAACGCGCACCGCGTTTGCCGACGCCATCACATGACTGCTGAGAGAGTATAAGGCGGAGAGGCCACAGCGTCTTACACCAGCTTCTTACACGGGCCGTAACGCGCTAGCACAAACGCATCACCATCATCATCGTTAGAAACGGGCAGTCTTTCGTTAATGTTGGGTATTTAGTGTCGTCGTGGTGCATGTTTCCATGTGCGCTTCGTGGCGTAGGGCATGGCTTCAGGAAAGAGGTAGCTGATGATGATGATGATGCGTTTGTCCAGGTAGCAGCCTGTACACACAACGCCATCTATTGAGCCATTCATAAACTAAACTAGAGGTGGCTACATACATACATACAGAGGAGGGACAGACCCACGCCCTAAGGAGCTTCGCCCCTAAAATATTCAGTGCCCGTCCACTCGGCGACGAAGGACGACCAGTGAACCAGTGGTGGTCACTTCGGCCTACCGCTGTAAAATTGTGCGCACCCGACTGAACAGACGGACACACTTTTGGCGAGACCCTAGCGATATACACCTGGTGAACTTTACCTTTGGTCCAGTTACGGTACGGTTGAACCACTTCTGTTAACACCTAATTCATATTTTAGTAACACCAAGGAACCATTAAAGTACTTCTTTTCCGGCGAATTGGTGCTTATACATCATATGCTCACTGGCTTGTGGCACGAAAACGATTTCGCGAAAGAGGACAGGATGAAGAAGGAGACAGTGAAGTGCTTTGCTGTGTCTTTCTTCCTTCTGTCCGTTTTCACGAAATAGTTTTCGCGCCACAACCAAGTGCGCATATAGTGAAGACTCCTTTAGTTTATTTAATGCGCTTTTGATTCCCTCATGGGAGGAGTGAGAGTGTGGGTTCCCCTCCCCTCTCACTCCTCCTGTGACGGATGCTCCATTGCATCCGTCATGGGAGGAGTGAGAGGGGAGGGGAAAACCTCCATTGCATCCGTCATGGAAGGAGTGGGAAGGGAGAGGAACGGTGTGAGGGGAGGGAGGGGAAGAGGACAGGGTGTTACATACAAGGGCCGGCAGACGACATCGTCCTTCGACGTCATTTGCAGCGAAGCAAGCAGATATGCCGCCATTAAGACAAAAAAAAAAAAGTCTGGTTGCATTTAACTGGGACATCCTGCTTACGCCCGCCTCGGTAACTTATGTTGGCTTGTTAGGCTCGAAGGCGCAGTATCAAATTTTGGCAACGGCGGCGTCATTCCGATGGCGGCGAAATACAGGAAACGCCCGTGTGCTTAGATTTAAGTCCACTTTAAATTACCCCAGGTGGTCCAAATTGCTCGAGAGTGCCCCGCTATATATATTTTAATTTATTTATTTACAGAAATACTGCAGGCCACATGGCCCAAGCAGGATGTGGGATACAAAGCATAAGAATGTTGAACAATAAAGGATAAAAACAGGCTACAGTAAGAGCAGAATCCAAAAAAAAAAAATAAACAAGGCAATAAACACGGCAAAAAGGGAATAAACTAATTAGTGTGGATACAGCAACAGTGAAACAAATAACAAGTGAGTGAAATAGAACCAGTTTCACTTAACACTGAAAAAAAAAATGCTTAAGGTAGGCTAGGAGGAGGCACTCGACTGTGTAATGGACAACAGTTGGTCAGGTGACAGGCTATTCCAATCTGTAATTGTCTGGGGAAAGAACGAGAATTTAAATACATTTATGCCTCATAATCATAGCTGGTTTTCGCATGGATATATACTCTATGAATTGCATGTATATATTTCGGCTTGTATTCTCAATTTTCTACTGCCATCGAAGACGTGTCGATGTTGCAGCATTATCTGCATAGTTTTTTTTAGTTTTAGCCTGTACATTTGGTACATTTCGTAAATATCAAAAATATTTTGATGATCAACATTCATTGCCTGTCTAGTTCTTGTAAGATGTTTTTGTTTATACTTTTATGTGCGCCCCCTTAACCATTGTCCCTTTGTAGGGCCTGTAAGGTATTCTGAATAAATAAATAAATAAATAAGGGTCCTGGCCCCCTCCTGAAATTTTTATTGGGAGGTAGTGTCAATAGCGTAATGTAGTGCTAGTAACATAAAATATAAGCCTATTAATAACGCTGCATTTAAAACGTCACTTATTGTACATACTGCGATTTATACAAAAATAATGAAAATAGATGTTCTTCTCAAACAGTCAACGCCTTCAGCAAGTGCCCCCTTCCCCCCCCCCCCCTCCCTCCTCCACTGAAAGAAATTCCAGGCTACAGGCCTGTGGGACACGCAGTGTTATGTTGCACTAGATTATAACAGCCTTGTGAATGTATACTGCCTGAAGTAAGCAGTGCGAAATGCATAATTATGCTCTGTCTCTTTATTTACGTGTATTTATTTCAGTTGCATTACGAGACAGCCAACTGAAATAAATACAAGAATGCATGCCTTACGAGACAGGTAAGGCAATCTGATCACGAATAGGGATGAGATAGTGATAATAGGCGAGGAGTTTTACAGAGGTCTCTACATTAGTCGCGATAATCAGAATAGTAAACTGGGAAGCAGTTTAGAAGAGGCTGACATTCCAGCAGTACTGATAGAGGAAGTAATGAGAGCTTTGAAAGAGATGCAAGCGGGAAAGGCACCCGGTGAGGATCAGATAACAGCAGAACTGCTAAAGGATGGCGGGCAGATTATACCGCAAAAACTGGCAAGCCTTTATGCGCAATGTCTAATGACTGCGAGCATACCGGAATCTTAGAAGAATGCGAACATCATCCTAATAAGAAAGGCGACACAAAGGACTTGAAAAATTACAGGCCGATTAGCTTACTGTCAGTCGTCTACAAGGTATTTACCAAGGTAATCGCTAACAGAATTTGTGCCAACTTAGATTTCAGTCAGCCTAAGGAACGAGCACGGTTTCGTAAAGGCTACTCAATAGCAGACCATATTCACCCTATCAATAAGGTGATCGAGAAATGCCCGGAGTATAATCAACCCCTATATATAGCCTTCATAGATTACGAGAAAGAATTTGACTCGGTCGATGCCTCAGCAGTCATGCAGGCATTGCGAAATCAGGGCGTAGACGAGCACTACGTAAGACTACTGGCAGACATGTAAAACGGCGCCACAGCCACCAATAGTCCTCCATAAGGAGAGCAGCAAGATACCTATAAGGAAGGGCGTAAGACAAGGGGACACAATCTCTCCAGTGTTATACACAGTATGTTTACAAGAAGTATTTAGAACACTGGATTGGGAACAGGTGGGTGTAAGGGCTAATGGGGAATACCTCAGTAGCCTCAGATTTGCTGATGACATTGCCTTGCTAAGTAACTCGGGAGATGAATTACAAAGCATGATTACTGACCTAAATAGGCAAAGTATAACAGTGAGCCTGAAAATTAATATGCAGAAAACCAAAGCAATGTTCAGCAGCCTTGAGCGAGCTCACCGATTTGAGATAGCTGGCGAGGCATTGGAAGTAGTAAGTGAATATGTCTACTTAGGCCAGGTAGTGACCCCTGATCCGAATCATGAGGCTGAGGTAATTAGGAGGATTAGAATGGGGTGGAGTGCATTCGGCAAGCATTGTCAGATAATGAATGGTAGCTTACCATTGTCTCTGAAGAGGAAAGTGTATAACAGCTGCATCCTACCGGTACTCACATGCGGGGCAGAAACTTGGGGACTAATTGAGGACGACGCAGCGAGCTATGGAACGGAAAATGGTAGGTGTAACTTTAAGGGACAAGAAGAGAGCGGAATGGATTAGGGAACAAACGCGTGTTAGAGACATATTAATAGAAGGCGCTTAGTCGTGCTCCCTTACGGGCTGCAGAAATTAGCGCCTTTTTCTTTTCCTTCAAGCCACGATGATGATGATATTAATAGAAATTAAGAAGAAGAAATGGGCGTGGGCGGGACATGTAATGCGAAGACAAGACAACCGTTGGTCATTAAGGGTAACAGAGCGGATTCCTACAGGAGGCAAGCGGGGCAGGGGGCGGCAGAAAGTTAGGTGGGCAGATGAGATCAGGAAGTTTGCGGGGATAAATTGGGCCCTGTTAGCACAGGACAGGGATAATTGGAGATCCATGGGAGAGGCCTTTGCCCTGCAGTGGGCGTAGACAGGCTGATGATGATGATGATGGTGTCGGTGGTGGTGGTGATTTCAGTTGTAGCATAAACAGGGCGCAGGCCATATGTCCCGATCCTGTTCTATTATTGCGTCAGATACAGCAGTTTATACGAGAGGAAGTGGCACGACAATTGTCTCTGGCATCCTTTATGCCTGGCAATACTCATGGGCTCGCCTCTTCGCTGCGACAAACCATCTAAGAGCAAGTATCTGAGGCACTTCCTCCACAGCACCAGCCGACGTCTGTATCCGCGCCCTTGACCTACGCTGAAGTCGCGATGAGGCAGCCATATGCGCAGCTCCACGTCACGGGTTCTACTTATCAGAGAAACGCCATCTACGCACCGCGCGCGCCGCCGGCACCGCACGTTCCCCTGTATCGCCGTCCCGCAGTTCCGCCTAATAATCCTTAATAACCCAATCAAACCCAATCTGCTACTATTGTCGCCTGCCTGGCCATGTGGAGCGTTCATGCTACGCGCATCCCCCGTCCAGGTACCATGGACGAAGCCTACAGTTACGTCCGTACCGAGCCATCATAGCCGGTACCCTCCCATACAACTTCAGACACTTCTTTGTCCACTCACCGTGCCTTCAACGCACGTCGGTCGCCCTGCCCACGACGACGTTCTATTTCGTCAATGGTTCGACGTTCATCACCCGTACAAGCGGAAGAGTGACCACCGCAGTTCCATAGGCAAGACCTGCGCCGCCGTCGAAATTTACAAGCCCTATTTACAAGTACTAACGAAATAACTGCATTCATTGAAGGTGTTGCCGTGCAAGCGTTAGTGGATACTGGAGCCGCTGTGTCTTTGTTGAGGGAGGAAAAGTGCCGAAAGTTAACGAAAATTATGATTCCACTTTCCGACGTCTCCCTGCGAACGGCAACCGCGCATCACATAAAACCTTCTATGGCGCGCACGGCTCGACTAATCATACGGGATGTTTTATATGCGGTAGAATTCGTCGTCTTGTCAACGTGCTCGCACGAAGCCACCCTGCTCGCATGAAACCGCTTAAACGGCGTAATTCACCGCTGTAGACAGTGGCCAGGTTGGCCGCTTCCGCGCGAGGGGAAATTCATGTGAGCAAAACATTCACCGTTCATCTTTGTATAAATATCATCACGGTAAGCGTCATCTTCGTTCAGCGCGAGGCTCGGCCAAATAAAGGCTTCGAGACAACAGCCATGCTCATTATTGGGCGTATTCTGACATTTTCACTGCGGAAATAGTTTATTTCATTCCAAAAATGTTACTCATAAATTAAACGAACTCAGTATTGCCGCTAGTAGGCTATCACAAATGTTTTGGGTATATCGCCCATGGACAGCAGCATGATTACTCATAGCATTATTGATAGTATGATTCTTCGTAATACTGTACCAATGGTAGCACAAATGTCAATATCGATGGTAATACTATACGTAGCACTAGTCATAATACCGATTTTTCTCTAGTACTAGTATTTGTAGTTTTGTTTACAATATTGCTAGTTTCAGAAAACGCTATCAGTAGTCGACTTACCTGTGGTTCCGCAATATTACTTAGCGGACCCATTTTCGTTGCCGGTTTTGTGGGAGCGGTCAACGCGATACCCTACTGAAACGTTCCGTATGACCGTTCCAATACTTCCATATATGTTTCCGAAAGATTAAAATGGCAAATATACGACGACTATATGGAATATGTGTGGGCTTCGTAAGGAGACATATGGAATTACCGGAATAGGGAACGGAACGTTCCAGTAGGAACATTGCTTTGTTGGGTGAGCGCGCAGTTCACCGATCTTGTATAAGGGCGCGTGTTTGAAACCAGGGGCGGATTCACCTGGTATATATATACATACCTATGCCTTGCATTTCATACTGAAGTATGAAAGTTAAGGAAGAAATAACGAAGATTCCGTAGCGGGTGATGCGGTTTGAACAAAGTCCCCACGCTTCGAAGCCTAGGGCCTTAACCACTAAACCTCACCCACGTTTGAAAGATGCGAACATACGTGAGCCATGTATGTGGCTTGGATTTTGTGCCAAAATATGAAATAAGCGGGAAAGAAAGACAGACAAAAACGAAGGAAGGAAAGAAAGACAAACTTTATTGCCAGCGCTAAGGTTCGAACAAGGCGTGTGTTCCAGTATTCACGGTAGACGGCTGAATAGACAGCTATGTGGGCCGCGGCCATTTTAAGTGCCACTCAATTTCTGACATGGACGGCACAATGGACATCTTCGCCAAGACGGTATCCGAAAACGAAAAAAGCGATGCAGGCTACTTGCTGTCCAAACAAGATGGCGGCTGAGGGGATCGCTTGTATATACATGGACGTTGCCAAAATGCTCCTCTGCCCTCAAGTGGGCGCTTTCTCATGCGCTTAATTAGAATTACATTGATTTTTTTCGTAGAGAACAACACGAAATAACCAAAATGAACGACAAACATGCGCGTTTTCTTCAGCTTTCTTTTGTAGACGCAAGATGGCGTCTCATTGTGCAAACGTCATCTGTACACGTTCAATTACTCAGACGACCAGGATGCGAAGCTGTCTTCGAAGCTATCAACGCATACTGTCTATGATGATGTCCAGAATTGGAACAATGCCTGGGGCTTCCACCCTACAAAGCGAAGAGTAGTAACCAATACGCTACACACCAAAACTTGCAGGGTGTTGCACAGACGTTACTGCTTCTGCTAACGCAAGTGCTTCTTTGGACTGGGCGCCTACTTTTGAAGGGCGTGCGTGTTCTCCGTTGGCTTTTAGGGGCGAAGCTCCTTATGCCGTGGGTCTGTCCATCCTCCGTTTGTAGTAGCCACCTCTAGTTCGTGAAGTGCTCACTAGATGGCGTGATGGCGCTGCGGTGTTCGCTTCATTCAGATGTACGGGAACGCGTAGTATGGGAGTCTGTCTGTCTGTCTGTCTGTCTGTCTGTCTGTCTGTCTGTCTGTCCGTCCGTCCGCATGTCTGTCTGTCTGTCTGTCTGTCTGTCTGTCTGTCCATCCGTCCGTCCGTCCGTCCGTCTGTCTGTCTGGCTGTCTGTCCGTCCGTCCGTCGGATCGCTGCGGTGCTGCTTAGCTAGTACGTGAATTGATCAATAGATGACGCGGAGGCGCTCGCTGCGTGCTCTAGTGTGATAGAGCGCTAGATTGCGACACACAGTGTTTGTCACGTCTTTGATGATGTACTGGGCAAGATTCACGGAAGATTCACGGTTTTTACCGATGAACCTCCGGAGGTTCGCCCACTCATCATCATTCACTCCGTGGATATGCATGGATTTTTTTGGAAGGGCCACAGTTTTGCTGTCCGTCAGACGTATTTCACTACGTGGAACTGGCGTTATTTTGAATGCGAAGCATCTATCTATCTATCTATCTATCTATCTATCTATCTATCTATCTATCTATCTATCTATCTATCTATCTATCTATCTATCTATCTATCTCCGCCTACGGCTTGGTGCGCTCCTGGTTGTCTCGTTCCCCTTGATATACCCGAATATTTGAATGGTAGGGTACAAATGAATGACGATCATGAATCACTGATCTTCACATCACTAAAGTGATATACTCTTCAATCTACGTCATGATTAACAACACTGCAATCACTTCTGGCTCATACCAGTATAATGCTCGGCCCGCGGTATGCGGGTAGCGCAACAGGTGTTTGAATCTTATAGAACCTACGTTAGCCAATGACCAACTAAAATAGACATACTAAACGCCGGGACCGCGGTAAATAGACATATCAAACGATGTGGCTGCGGTGAACGAACCCACAACTTTGACTGGCGCCTCAAGATTTCTGCACTTCACCCAGGGGCACGGCCTCCATTCAGCGTCAGCCCACACTTCTGGGTACGCGGTTGATACACGATGGCCGGCTCAAAGAGCTCCGCTCTTGGGAATAGAAATTAACACTGTTTATCGCAGGTTGGGATTGAAATGTAGTCATAACGAGCACACAGACACACACGCGACCTACAAAGCTTTAGGGTGCTATCGAACACGGCCTCTCGAGGTGCCAAGCAAGCACGCGACCACTAGGCTACTGCTGCTCCCTCCCGCTCAGTAAATATTATCAATCAAACCTATTGCACTACCATGTGTAAACATGGTGCTTTTGTAACGTGAATTCAGCTTCTAACGTGCGCTAAGCAGTATCATAGCAGTACGTATGTTCCGCTACCATTAGGTGTGCTTTTGTGCAACTTTACCGAGTCCCACAGGAATACATCAACGAAAGACGCTTATGATAGCACATCAACGCGACGTTTAGTGCCTTTTCCTTCGACAGAACAGATGCCTCTGCTTTGGACTAACGTGGCTTCTAACTTTTCATCATACTACGGGGTACCATTCAGTCGCCATGGTTCTGTCAAAGTTCTTGGCTAGCCCATGTTAAAGGGCCCATGACACCAAAATTTCAAACCCGATATGTTTGTGTTGTTTGGTTGTCGAACATCTGAAGGCACTTGTGGCCAAGTATTAACGGCGAACGTTGTCGTTAAGATATTTTAATATGTATTTAAAGTGACCAGAAATGCTCATCTGGGTTTGCGGCACCTCGCGACATCGTCACTAGTATGACGTAGTTTGTGGGCCATCTGTGACGTTTCACTTTTGTAAGTTGATATCGTGACGTCACAGAGAGACACGGACGCGCCGCGCTATGGCCTCCGAGCGTGGCCTCCAAGATCGGCTCTCGCAGCCGATCGCGGAGGCCACGCCAAAAGCCGTATTTTTCTGCTTCCTCTCCGTGTTGGTCCCTCAAGCGTACATTGTACACACGCTATGATGCAAAGCGAGTGTGGCGAGCTAGTCTGGCGCTCGCGCCCTCCGCAACGTCACCGAATCTTGAGCTGAAGTGATCAGTGCATGCGCTCACTTCTGACAGCCGCCGCGCTAGCCTCGCGGCGCTAGTTTCTTGCAGTTTTTGGCGCGCGTTTCGAAGCTTCATTAAAATTGAACAAATTAACGATGCTGGGACTAATTAGACTTCACGCTGGAGAATTTGCCACTCCATGCCGTGATTACAAGACACTGTTCTACTCATTAGAACATAAAAGTATCCAACAAAAAAATAGCTGTCATGGGCCCTTTAAGCATACTTATGAGTGGGTTGCAAGCGTTTTGTACAAAAACCCGGATCCTACTCGTAACAGTTGGACTGAATGCCAAACAATTCGTCATAGGCAATTCCATTGTCGGCTGCTTCGCATGACACCGATCCTCACAGTGCATATATATATATATAGATATATATATATATATAGAGAGAGAGAGAGAAAGATTATGTCGCAGTGGTGGTACTGTCAGAAACACAGAAACTTATTTAGCTACACGCGTTTCTACAGGGATCCTCAGTTCATCAAGTGGTACTATCTCAGAAGGCATACTGTCGCCGTTGCTTGAGCAGCGCCGTCTATGTCTTCTATAATCCCACGAGTTTACGCTGCTTCGCGGGCAAGAATACGCTAGCGCATATAGCACAAGACAAGAGATTGTTCTGTAGTATTTGTTCCTTTGTGTCCCTGTTTTACCGGCACTGTTACATTCGTTCACAATTGCGTTGATGGATGTTTAGACGGTTTGCTCGAAGCGTCGCGCGTTCTGTCCAAACACTTACCTTCGACGAAAACAGAACTCTCCACCAATGAAAAACGGGAGCTCCGTGGGCACTCTCTCTACACCTAGTTCTCAAGAGCACTTTGCGAACAAAGTTACAGTGAGATACATGTGCCCCCCTGTAAACGTCAACTGTGGCCACTTTCAGATGTCCTCACAAAACACGGCAACCTTTCGTAAAGTTTTATTTAGCTATTGTTCTCTACATGTCAAGCACACGCGTTTTCTCAACGCGTGAAGAGCCTACCCGTTCACGTAAGTCTTCGGCTACGTGACTGTGTATGCGCGTGCGTTGTCCACAAGCTCCCCCCCCCCACCCACCCACCCAACACACACACACACACACACACACACACACACACACACACACACACACACACACACACACACACACACACACACACACACACACACACACACACACTCTTCCCTGCCATTCTGAAGTACCGGACCGTGTGAGCCTCCGCTCAGCGGTGTTTGACGTGTTTGAATGGCACACATCTCGCGCCGGCGCTTTGTTCCCGGTGTTCATGGGACCGCAGGTTATTTATGTACGCATGGGAAGATGTTCGACACGCTTGGGAGAAGAGCAGCAGTCGTTCGAGTAGCAAACGTTTCTCTGTCGGTGATGCTTTCAGCGAGCACTCCTCACACTTGCATAGAATAAGTTTTAAGCAACACGATTGAAAGGGCATAAGAGAGAAAGGAGACGCTTCCGTATTAATGGACTCTAATGTGTACCATTAATGTCAGTACACCACGGCTGCAGCTAGGATTTTAAGGAGAGGGATGGGTTTGTCCAACACCGCGAAGTGGGTGAGTGTTTGCATGTAACAGAATACATACATACATACATACATACATACATACATACATACATACATACATACATACATACATACATACATACATACATACATACATACATACATACATACATACATACATGTAAGAACTCCCAGGCCTGCTTAAAGGATGGAGCACAGTGGCAGCATAAGCTACATTTTACTGCGTGCCGTGTCAATCTCTCTGACTTTTACTCTACTCCTGATTCTAACCTTCCATGACACGTACCCTTCGTTTATTCTAATAACTTTTTCACCTAAATTTTAAAAAATAAACGTGTGCTCACAGAAACAGAGAAATATGACAGCGAAAGGTCCGCGTAAGCCTACACCGGATATTAAAAAAAATTGGTTTCCTTATAAGAGACGGCCCTGTAATGGTGGCTACAGGCAATGTGCATACGCAGCGGCCGTTATTCATTTTAGCGTTCCTAAATGAAAGTTACGCAGCATGTACATTTCTCACGGATTGAAATAGGACATGTAAACATTGAATTAAGCCAACTAAAATGTGCAGTTGCTCGCTGCAACCGCGTAATGTAGCTGTGAATCTGGCCTCCAAATGCGGTGTTTTTTCACGTGCAAGTCTACGAGACGATATTACACCGATAGTATACGAAGATTGTAGAGACAAAGTTATGTGCATTACTTAGCCCTAAATTTTCCTATTTCAATGCGTGAGTACTGTGCGTGATCTCGGAATGCATTTCACTGCTCTATGGCTCGGAAAAATTGAGGAACGCGGTGGCATTGTCGTTTAAATATGGAAAAGCTTTTGAATAAGCAATGTATCTTGATGCGAAAGAGTGTACAACAGCTTATGAAACTCCATGAGCTGAAAAATTTTCTTGCGGAGTGGGTTAAAAGGGTTGTCAAGAAACAGTGCTAAGCAGAAACACTAAGTCAACACATGTCAATGAAGAATATTACTTGAAGTCTAATTATTCCTATTATTACGGTAGAGATAGGTCATTGTTGGAATAAAGGATCACTTAATTCCCGTTGTTTTTCACTTCGGTATGACACTTGGAGCCGTTTGAGCAATCTCTCGATGACCAAAAGCACTGAATCGCTTTTGTATTTACAATTTCTCCACCAGCTCAACTGTCGATTGGTTAAAACCGAGCCGAACTTGATTTCTATTCATACAACAAGTATTGGGTATGCCAAACTATTTTATTTTCCCGCTGCTACTTCGTTACAATGAGGTTCGTACCCAGGCACTACACAACTATGGGTCAAGCTTGGCTCAGCCTGGAAAAGAATTGGATGCACGAGATGGAATACCAGATTTGTGCACTGCTGGCAACCAGACCGTACAGAGTTGACAAGTTTGAAAAGAAAACCTATTTAGCCAGCATTATCCGTCTTTTGTATGCCCAATACTAGCAAGCTTGGAAAACCGTGGCTATGCCAGCAGTACTTGGCAGTCTTTTTTTCGTTGGCTGTGCCATCATATTTTCATTCTTTTCTCTCAGCCTTCTTCGTTAGTAGTGCCACTGTTTCTTTGTATTTTTTTTTGCCAGCAGTTCTTGTTGGCTGTGCCAACATTTTCCCCACCTTTTTAATTGGCAGTGCTTTATTATGCATAATAAGTTAGTTTCTTACGTATGCAATTAAATGCATCTTGCCGAGTCTCCTACCTCTAGACAATGAACAAGATGTGCACGGGCCTTTAGAATTTCGACTCCATCTAGATGGCACCACTGCGGCCGGAGTTAAACCCGCGGTCACAGGCGTTTTTTGAACAGTTCAGTGCTCAGCCGACTACACACATTGAAATGGCTCACCTAAGTTTTAAACATTGTTTGATGACATCGCAGCTTGGTTCGTAAAATTACGTTACATTTGGAAACGTTGTATTAAGCAGTAGGCACTAAGCATGGAGATCTTTGACGCTAGATGTTTGTCGCTGAACTCGCACAAACATATTACTGTATGAAACAAACAGCGATGCAACCTAGCCAGAGAAAAACTGAGTTTTCAATATAACGTACGGAAGGACCAGGTTTGCCCTATCAAATAATTTTCTGCTACCTAAAGTCGCTACGAATTTCGGCAAACAACCTGCCTGTTTCAGCGCAATTTGCATTTGCAACGCTCTCAACCCTGAATTAAGGACGTTATCATTAAACCAGTTTCGACCATCTTTGAAAACATACCTGCTCTCATCACTTTATTAGTACACCGCTCCGTTCTTGCATTGCCTTTATTGATGTGTTGCCGTGTGTTTCTATGTTGTTTTTGAACATACCTGCTGTCATCGCATTAGGTCGTCTGTCAATTGGTTTCTGTGTTGCAAATATTGAGGTTTTTCTTTTCTAATAATTTGCGAACTTGCATTCAATTTATTCCCTGTGCTTACTATTTCTTTTTTTTTGTCCTATTCTTGTAGGAGGCCCTCCCACAGTTTTTACTTCTGGTCCTCCCGAAAATGTTGCACCTTCACATATGTATTGTCTTCTGCAATTCATTTAATAAACTTGTGTTCTGTGTTCTGTTCTGCTAGCGATAGCTAACCTATCGGTTTCATTGGCGATGCATCCCGTACATGAATGTCGGTAAACCTGACCGCGTGTAGTGTAATGGGTCCCAAACCGTGGGGGCAGCTCTGTAGAGCGCTCCCATAGAAGGATATGATGTACTCTCAATTGTTGACCATTTGCCCTAAACACACACTGACGTTAGCTCGTTTGAGTCATTGTCATTGAATCTAGCAACAGGAACAGCCACACAGAGCTCTCTCGTAATAGGGTACGGTGTACTCTGAATTGTTTAACATTCGTTCTAAAGACATTTTGTGCACTTCTTTTGAGGGGACCCTGTAACATAAACCACGCACCTTGTTTTTATTGTAAGTTTGCTTGGTATGGGACTCAATGATAACCGTAGCACCGGTGAAACATGCGAAATCAGATCGCATTCTATTTTAATTTGTATACCTCAAAACGGTTGTAGCGCCGGCTGCAGCGTTGTGCATCAACAGTTTCTGCAAGCGGATGTGACGTTGCTATGCTGATAGTGCTGCATGGTTCACGTTGGCCGGCAGAGTCGGGAATGAAAATGCGCATCGCACATGGCTGCAATTTACTGAGTATAATGAGTTTTATAATGAAAATAAAATTTATGCTCGCTAAAGCTGCAAAAAATACACCACCTATTGCATTGAAGTTTTATGTTTCGTGCAACTGACGCAACAAGCGTGGTGCGGACCACGTGGCTGCTGTGGTATGAAGGACACAATGGGCAGCACGGTTCCGTGCACCACAGATTGTAAGCCGCGTTGTGATTGGAAGCAGCATGACACGTCTCCGGTTTAGTAAGATGAGAAAGGGGATGCCGATATCTGTTGCCTGCTTTTATCTTGGATTTGTGAGAAGAATAACATTTGATTGAACAGGTCGATCCTGAAATTTCTTTTTGAATTTTCCCAGAACAATGCAAGGAACCCGTTTTGATGGAAGTGTCGGCAAGTAAAATTTGGTTTCAGGGCCACTTCAGATCGACAACTGAATTTTCTCCCAGGCCCGCCCTCGCGTACTCAACCCGCGTCGGCCACCATGTTTTTCCTAAACCCTTGGATCTGAGTATGAGCGCTCAGATAGCGTCACATATACCGCCAACATACGCGTTTACCTCAAACATGATTGCGAAAGATTGACTGATTTCTGGGGTTTGACGTCCCAAAACGACTACTATTTGATTACGAGAGACGGCGTAGTGGAGGAACCGGGAAATTTCGACCACCTGGGGTTCTTTAACGTGCCCTGATATGACACAGCACACGGGCTTCAACGTTTCGCCTCCATCGAAATTCAGCCGCCGCGGCCGGCATTCGATCCTGCGACTTTTCGATCAGCATCCGAGTACCATATAGTCACAAGACCACCGTGGCAGGGTTGATAGAGAACGTGTCATATAGGAGAGAAACTCATTCAGAAACGCCCTACTTTCTCTGAAATTCTCTCGCAGCACGATTCAAGCGACTGTGGCGAACTAAACGCCCTAAAGGTATACGGCCTTTCAGAGGCTTTACGGAGAACAACTGTAGGAAGAACATGGTTGCCGAGAGCGACGCCGACCAATTAGGAGTCTCAAAGGCCCATAAAAGGTTCGCGCTACTTAAAAGCGCAAAGAAAAAGATCTATGGCAGCATTGCTGTGCACAAGGGTATTTTCGTCGAAGTTTCTTAGAGCGATGCGTTCGCAACCATTAGTCAAAAATCACACCAATTTCGCAGCGAAGCTGCACACAAACATGTTTCTGTGGATTTCCGCCATCCATAAGCAAAAGAGTGCGGGCCGATTCCGGAGGCTTTGCGATGCCATGTGAGGTACAGGAAACTTCGAGCATTTTGCCAATAATAATAATAATAATAATAATAATAATAATAATAATAATAATAATAATAATAATAATAATAATAATAATAATATGCTGGGGGACGCTTAAGCTCTGGCTTTAAGCCGTCATAATCATCATCATCATCAGCAGCAGCAGCAGCAGCAGCAGCAGCAACAGCTAGTCTTATTTCCACTGCAGGACGAAGGCCTCTCCCAATGCTCTTTCCTTTCCTGTCCTGTACGATCTGATTCCATTTGATGCCTGCGAACTTCTTAATTTCGTCACTCCATCTTACTCTCTGCCATCCACGGCTGCGCTTACCCTCTCTTGGTATTCATTCTGTCGTTCTAACTGTTCATCGGTTGTCTAGCCTTCTCATCACGTGATCTGCCCGTGTCCATTTTTTCTTCTTCACTTTGACTATTATGTCAGCTACCCCTGTCTGTTGCCTAACCCACTCGGCTCTCTTCCTACCTCTTATAGAGTACGCCGTCATCGTTAAACCGTCATTAGGTCCACTTTGCATCGCCTCCTCATAAGAGAAATGTATTTTCTCGAATATACGTTTATGTTACAGAACGCACTGTCTTGTGTATAGGTAGTACTTAGGTTGTAGTTTTACTTTGTGAAATCCAATTTTGTTCAGTAACACATCTGTGTCATGGCGAAGGACTTGCGCGGTCGGGTGCTTCGGGAAAAATGGCGGTGCTCAAGACGATTATATCCGCCTTGGACGCCTACGCCAGGACGGCCTTTTCTGCTACGCAAGATCCTTAGCGCTCTCACGTTAATAATAATCCAGAAATAATTCTTTCACTGTGTATGTGCTAGAACACTTTGCTCCGAAATGCCGCAATAAAGTGTCTTTAACACTGAACGGCGGGTGCCTATATAGGAACCGAAATTGGGCCAAGAATCTAAGATTGTAACCAAAACACTCAGTGCGCATCTCAGTAGTCGCAGTGTTCTTTCGATAACCATTACAATATCTATTTAGGGGAAGCAGAGAATGGCGAGCTAGTCGGTAATGTTCCGTTTCAAATAGACCAAAAATAAGCAAGGACACACAAGACAGAATTTGCAATGACCTTGCCAAAGACGCGGAGTCTCCGCGGATGGTACAGGACATAACACGTGACCACACGTATATCCCTGGGCCTTATACCGTACAATGGAATAAAAAAATCTATGTTGGTTCTCCCTGATTGATTAAGTTTGCTTGTCAAGGCAGGGCCGATCGATTAGGGATTCGGGATCGGTCCGGGATTAGTAAAGTCAGGCTGTCAATGCAGAATAGACCAATAAGGAAGGACCCGAAAGGAATCGCATTCCTTATTATATGGTACGGTATGGGTCCTCACAAACGCGGCATATTAAAAGGAATCTGACCAACTGGGGACATCATCTCATGATGGCATGATTCAGTGACCCATGCCATGCGGTTGCGGGACAACGATGTCGCATATGTCGTCACCTGTGACGTAATTCATGGCGTCTTAACCTTATAAAAGCGCCGTCTGATTTCACACTTCTCAGAATGGTTGCTGCAAAAAGAGCGCATTCACCGTTATCAAATGAAAATTTTGGGCTTTGGGAAGGAGTTGAACCCACGTCATCAAGGTGCAACGCAAGCACGCTTCCAATCATTCTAGGATTCTCTTGGGTGTGAGTGACCAAACGCCTATAGTACTCTGTTTCACTATATACTCTGTGCCTATACCCTGTTTCACTAGTTGCATGCAGCAGAGCCAAGGCTACGAGGCCGTGGAGCGCAGAATTCTTGCGAAACGAGACCTAGTGCCAATTTTGCGGAGACACACCTGCCCAGCCACTCGTGCTAATAGAGGGCCACCTCTCCCTCCCTCTTCCAAGGCGGCCGCTGCCACTGTAAGTCCCATCACTGGCAGACGACACGGCGCGGAAGGACACGTTTAACACGTGTTCGCCCTCCCGATTGCTTTAAAAATCCTGTAGCTTCCACAGTGTTGCACGGAACTACCGAAACAGAGTACATACGCTATTTTTCGTCTTAGTGCGACATGTGACAGCCATGTTTCTGACAAGATCTGCTTTTGCACTCCACTGTGCAGGCAGTGTTACACGTTCCTAGCACATTTGATTATTTGTGTTTTTCAGTATAAACACTTTGGGTCGAATCCACGAAAGAAAGAAGACCTTTTATCGTATAGGTTTACGCCGAACTCCAAACTTCCAATCCTCCTCGCTGGATCTAGTGAGTGTCATGCTTCAACTTTTCTGAAAGAAAAGAAGTATTGAGCACAACACAACTCGCGTGAGAAAAATCTTATGTTTCGACGTGCCACGTTCGTTTCCACAACAAAAATATATAAGCAGTAAGAATGCCGGTGGCACAAATCGAGCTCAGTAAGAATATGCTCTCCAACACCAACCAGCCTTTGTCCCATGCTTACTTAAGCGTTGATCGTTTAAGAAAAAGGCGCTATTTTCTGCAGCTCTTGAGGCAGCAGGGCTCAGCGTCACTGGGGCTAGAGGAAAGGGACTGATATAATAGAAAGGAGAGAAACTGCGTAATGGAGGACTCTGAAAATCTTCACCACCTGGAGCTGTCTAACGTGCATTGACAACGCACAGTACACGGACATCTGTAGCATTCTCGGCCCCATGAGAATTTCGACAACAGGCACCGCAAAGGGTTTGATAAACTGCGCCGTAGTCATAAAAAACATGCTACGCTAGAACTGTTCGTGAAAGAAATTTTGGACGACAAACAGGTCTTCGAGAGAAAACGTTTAGGAGTTAGATCGCTCTTTCTTTCCAGATATCAGTTATCGAGTCTGATTATCGGTTGGACGACACATCAAACTGAATTCTTTTAGAGTTTATTCACAGGCGACAGGGAACGGACTACAGGATTTCGAAACTAAAAAAAAATCACAGCATATCCACGGTGTGAATGATGATGAGTGGGCGAAGCTCCGGAGGGAATCATCGGTATACCGTGAATCTTCCGTGTAATTCGCCCAGTCGATCATCATGTAAAGACGTGAGAAACACTGTATTCGAACGCTGGGATCTGGCGTTTAAGGGGACGCTAGCACAAACGCGTTACAAACGTGCAGTACACTCTAGTAAGGGGGGAGAGGCCACAGCGTCTTACGCAGCCGCTTACACAGGCCGGAACGCGCACCGCGTTTGCCGACGCCATCACATGACTGCTGAAAAAGTATAAGGCGGAGAGGCCACAGCGTCTTACACCAGCTTCTTACACGCGCCATAACGCGCTAGCACAAACGCCTCATCATCATCATCATCATCATCATCGTCGTCGTCGTCGTCGTCGTCGTCGTTAGAAACGGGCAGTCTTTCGTTAATGTTGGGTATTTAGTGTCATCGTGGTGCATGTTTCCATGTGCGCTTCGTGGCGTAGTGCATGGCTTCAGGAAAGAGGTAGCTGATGATGATGATGATGATGATGATGATGATGATGATGATGATGCGTTTGTCCAGGTAGCAGCCTGGACACACATACCCGCTTTCTTTGGCGCATACCTGCCTTTACGCAGTAGTGGGCTGAGGGCAAACGGTGGTTACTACATACATACATACAGGTGATGAACGACCCACGCCTTAAGGAGCTTCGCCCCTAAAACATAAAACCTCAATGCAGTCTCATAATTAAAAGGCCGTGGAGCGCAGAATTCTTGCGAAACGAGATCTAGTGACAATTTTGCGGAGACACGCCTGCCCAGCCGCTCGTGCTAATAGAGGGCCACCTCTCCCTCTTCCAAGGCGGCCGCTGCCACTGTAGGTCCCATCACTGGGAATCACACGGCGCGAAAGGACACGTTTAACACGTGTTCGCCCTCCCGATTGCTTTAAAAATCCTGTAGCTTCCACAGTGCAGCACGGAACTACAGAAACAGAGTACATACGCTATTTTTCGTCTTAGTGCGACATGTGACAGCCGTGTTTCTGACAAGATCTGCTTTTGCACTCCACTGTGCAGGCAGTGTTACACGTTCCTAGCACCTTTGATTATTTGTGTTTTTCAGTATAAACACTTTGGGTCGAATCCACGAAATAAAGAAGACCTTTTATCGTATAAGTTTACGCCGAACTCCAAACTTCCAATCCTCCTCCCTGGATCTAGTGAGTGTCATGCTTCAACGTTTCTGAAAGAAAAGAAGTATTGAGCACAACACAACTCTCGTGAGAAAAATCTTATATTTCGACGTGCCATGTTTATTTCCACAACAAAAATATATAAGCAGTAAGAATGCCGGTGGCACAAATCGAGCTCAGTAAGAATATGCTCTCCAACACCAACCAGCCTTTGTCCCATGCTTACTTAAGTGTTGATCGTTTAAGAAAAAGGCGCTATCTTCTGCAGCCTTTGAGGCAGCAGGGCTCAGTGTCACTGGGGCTAGAGGAAAGGGACTGAAATAATAGAAAGGAGATAAACTGCGTAATGGAGGACTCTGAAAATATTCACCACCTGGAGCTGCCTAACGTGCATTGACAACGCACAGTACACGGGCATCTGTAGCATTCTCGGCCCCATGAGAAATTTGACAACAGGCACCGCAAGGGGTTTGATAAACTGTGCCCGTAGTCATAAAAAACATGCTATGCTAGAACTGTTCGTGAAAGAAATTTTGGACGACAAACAGGTCTTCGAGAGAAAACGTTTCGGAGTTAGATCCCTTTTTCTTTCCAGATATCAGTTATCGTATCGGTTGGACGACACATCAAACTGAATTCTTTTAGAGTTTATTCACAGGCGACAGGAACGGACTACAGGATTTCGAACTAATCACAGCATATCCACGGTGTGAATGATGATGAGTGGGCGAAGCTCCGGAGGGATCATCGGTATACCGTGAATCTTCCGTGAATTCGCCCAGTCGATCATCATGTAAAGACGTGAGAAACACTGTATTCGAACGCTGGGATCTGGCGTTTAAGGGGACGCTAGCACAAACGCGTTACAAACGTGCAGTACACTCTAGTAAGGGGGGAGAGGCCACAGCGTCTTACGCAGCCGCTTACACAGGCCGGAACGCGCACCGCGTTTGCCGACGCCATCACATGACTGCTGAAAAAGTATAAGGCGGAGAGGCCACAGCGTCTTACACCAGCTTCTTACACGCGCCATAACGCGCTAGCACAAACGCCTCATCATCATCATCATCATCATCATCGTCGTCGTCGTCGTCGTCGTCGTCGTTAGAAACGGGCAGTCTTTCGTTAATGTTGGGTATTTAGTGTCATCGTGGTGCATGTTTCCATGTGCGCTTCGTGGCGTAGTGCATGACATAAAACCTCAAGGCAGTCTCATAATTAAAATGGGTCATCGTACTTCGATCGTATATAGAAGGCATGGCCCTTACTTTTACATGCAACCGCACGCGCCTCACACCTCGCTTCACTTTTGTTCACCGTTCTCAATTTGCAGTGAATCTGTTTCAAACCTACCGTAGTTACTTCAATCTTACGCGGATTGGCCAGTGATTGGTAGCATGGCTGAATGCCAGCTAGTGTTGCTACATATTGGCTAAACATCCGCTAGTTCTAGGTCATTCAGGCTATACGCTGTTACAATGGCAACATTGCCGTTGATTCAATGCCATTCGAACGATCGTGTTGTTGCCTTGCCTTACATACACATAGACAAGAACCCGAGTTGGTGCTGCTGGAATTTTTTTTTTTCGTCAGGGACATGCCACTGTGTGAGCAGCTTTGAAATACGTCTTTCGTGTATGTTTAAATTGCAAGTCGTGGACAACCTCGACAAGCTATTCAGCACAGCTCGGAGAGGCTTCCTGACAACGCCAGTGGAAGCGCTTGCCACAAGCTGACAGCGTTGTCACTGGCTTCTCCGTGAAAGCCCAGAGAAAGAGCGTGGAGCATTCTCCCTTCAACTCCTTCTCGTCGGCTCGAACCAGTGCAGCCGTGCCTTCTTCACCGTCATGGTCGGCAGAGCCACCCGTCTCGAACCACTGAGCAACGCGCAAAGTGAACGCTACTCTCCCAACGTTTCTCATTGTTATCCCACCCTCGAGCAGGTCGCACTTAGGCAGCGACTCGAAACGGCCCCCACGACGGTGACGCCGTGACCAACATTTCAGTTACGCGGCTGCTCCCGGCAAGCCTTCTGCCATCGCAACACTTGCGCTGAAAGAAGACACCCTAGAGGAGCGGGCGACGACGTCACCGTGACGTCAGAGGGACGCCTCCCCGTGGACCTCTAGGGGCGGAGGCCAGCGGTTGCGGGGTTATACCGAGCCTCATCGGCATCTTTCGTAAAGCGCCGGAGCGCGGTCTGCTCCCGCCGCTACCCGCGACCGAAGCGTGGATGCGGCCCTCCGCATTGATGAAAGAGAGAGCGTGCCCTCGTATCAGGATCTCGAGAATGGAAAGTGGCAGCTGCGTCCTACATAATCTCTCGCCGTTTTGCGTAAGATGTATGCGAAGAAACCGGTGACCTGCTGGGCGGGCTGGGGTGATGGTGTCATCCGCAAATAGTGGTATCCTCGGAGCTGAGATGTCATCTGCGCTTGAGAACCTCTTCGGCGTCGAAGTGGTCGTCATGGAAGCAGGACGGCGTCCGAGGTTGTCGGCATGAGTCGACGACAGAAGCTAGAACGGCGCTATGGTGAGTCACGATCACTTTTTTCTTGAGAGTGAGTCGTGTGCCAAGTACGTATCATCAGTTAGCACATATACACAGTTTGCCTCAGCGTTTTGAAATTACCAATGCCAGGTAAGTGTAAATGTTACGAGCACAATATTCACCTTTACATCTCTTTCGCCACTTTTGTATTCATCATCATCGCCATTGACATATTTGTTCATTGCCGGGTTCGGCCGATCGAAAGGCATCGAGCTAATAGGGGCGTGCTGCATTACCGCTAAACATCTTTAATTAGCTGTCACGTGCTCGTTTTCATATCCACCTATGCACGAACACAGAGCTCCAGTCCAGGTTGCTCATTCTTCTAAATGCGAAGTATTTCGTGTCTAACTTCAGCAACTTCGACCGTATCTATCTATCTATCTATCTATCTATCTATCTATCTATCTATCTATCTATCTATCTATCTATCTATCTATCTATCTATCTATCTATCTATCTATCTATCTAGCCGCTGCGTCTCGGTGCTCTTCTGGTCGTCTGGTTCACTTTGTACATACAGAGATTGGCATGGTAGCGTATCAATGTATAACGAAAATGAGGGATTGATCTGGATACGACTAAACTAATATACTCGTCACCCTCGTCACGACTGACGATATAGGATCATGTGTAGCTAGTACTCGCAGTGCTCGGCCCGGGTTGTGCCGGTATACGCCACAGCTGATTGACAGTTAGCATTGCAGCTTTTGTTAATCAGAGACCGACCAAAACAGACTTCAAAAGTTTTATGACAACGCACTTAGCATGAAGTAGAGAAACACACAACGTTTGTTGCTGCTTGCGGTTCAAAAGTGGTCATTGCAAGCTGATATACGCAAAGAAGCCTCAACCTATACAACGCTTTAAGAGGGGCAGGAATAGGACCCGGGACACAAAAGTGCCAGGCAAGCACGCTACCGCGGCGACGCCTTACCACGGCAACTCTTGTTGCGCTTTAGGTATTGTAAATATCGCCTTACGTGTGGTAAAACGTCAGCAGGCGCGGTGGCACTGGTGCTTGCGCTCCATTTGCACACACACACACACACACACACACACCACACACACACACACACACACACACGCACGCACGCACGCACGCACGCACGCACGCACGCAAAATCGCCTTAGAGTTTCTAACGCGCAATGTCGCATAGTGCTGGTCCCACTCGCAACACTTGCGTGACTGCCAAATAGTTCGGCATATAGGCAAACTGCTGGCTGATTACTTCGCATGTAATTTGAGAAGGACGTCGCTTGTTACAACTAGATCTAGGACAAATTATGGCACGCAATCACTTGACCGTCAAATAGTAGACATATGTAACAGTTTTCCTTCTGTTGTTGAGTTAACACAGATAAGCAGATCTGTATATTATTTTAAAAAGAAAGTAAGATTGCTCTTTGATCCAGGATGAAGCGCTTCTTTTCTCGATGTTTATGTAGGTGCATTTGTATTTTACCATGGTAAAATACACACAGTGTTTTACCATGGGAAAATTAGAGAACAGCAGTAGACATTGGAAGTGCACTTCCAATGTCTACTGCTGTTCTCTAATTGTACTTCCCTGCGTTTGAAGTGTATAGTTGTGTATATTGTCTGCTCCATATAGATTTTCATTTTGAGTTCTTACAGCGATGTTATTGAATTATGCTGCACTGGATGTTTTCGCTTACCTCACTGCTGTCCTTGTTTTCTTTACGTGCCGGGATGTAGGCCTAGTCAGGAAACAGCAACGTCTGTTTCCTTTTGCCTGATCTCGGTGGCATGTAACTATTTCACGCATGCCAGAATAAAGAGTATAAAGAGTCACCGACTCCCAAAAGTCGAGGGACCCGCCCATTCTTTGAAAGTTTGAGTCACTGCACAATTACTCAACAGAGTGCGCAGTGTGCCACAAATCCGATGTCAATTAAGTAAGCAGCACATTATATAGCGAAGATGCGGATGGGCGGCTCGGATAAATCGTCGCTGCTTTTAATGAAAAAACAAACAAAGAGAATGAATGCTGCTAAGGGCATGCCAAGTAGGCAAATGGCATTGATGTAGCCGTGACGAGGGTGACTACCAAACTTTGCAATCACGGTGCACATTGTTACCTCTGTGCTATCTAATATAGTCAGCAAAATATTCTAGACAGGCGAATCTGGAAGGAGTGAGTACACACCCATGAGTTTTGGCGTAAAGATAACGTGAAACCCAGCTAAGGCCGGCCAATTTCTCTTCGTATGATGCCAATTTATTGCGCCTGCGGAGTCAGGCCTCCTCTCTTTTGAGAGAACATTCTGGTGGTTGTACAAAGAGAGTGAAACCTCACAATAAGCTTTCAAAATTATCATAGTGCCACAAACAAAGCTTAACTGTGCATTTTCAGGCTTCGGGACTTTACTAAATTTTCGGTCATACAAAGTAGAAGGCCAGCAGGCAGTATCACATTTGCACTGCAGATGAAGTCCGGAATTACAATCACAGCCAACTAAATAACAAAGACACACGCAAACGCAAAAATGTTGAGCGGGAACTGCTCAGTGAGGTCATACAAGCTCTAAGGCTCGTGTTCCACGTTGATCGCAATAGGACCCGCTTGGCGAAAAATTTTTATCCACGGGTTTCCCCGGAACTAAAACAGGGGGCTGTGTCGAAATAACAATTGGGGGTGGGTAGGGAGAAGTGCTGAAAGTTGAGAAGTGACACGGACTTTGAATTTGTTGCGAAATTAATGAGGTACCTTAAGAAAAATGAGGGCTTTTGCACAATGCCCTAGAAGTCGTTAGGATATCTCTGATTGCACCCGCCATCACATGGTGGCCATTGCCACGCCACAGCGCCACGGACTTTGACTGATCGGAGAGCTTGAAAGCTGTAGTAATGAATTTCAGGCTCAGAGTCGAGCTTCACTGCAAGAAAAGTGTCGATCCTGCGTCGCATATCGTGTGCTAGCATGCCCTCGAAATATCGACGAGGTCAGCAGGTGGAGCTTCAAAGAATATCCGGTTTTCTGTTGAAAATTTGCATTGATTTGCAAACAGAAGGTTTTTAACGAAGAAAGCCATCAAGGGGAGCTCCCATTTAACGGGCTGACATGCTTGCCAGAGCAGTGCGGCGTGGAAAAGGTATTATACTGCCTTGAATGTTGCAAGAAATGGCGTCAGGAAGTGCTAGCGATTCGATATCTAAGTTTGTTAAACAGAAAAATAAAAGAACAAACTTGAAAGGAATATTTTTGCAGACTGTAAGGCATTGCGGAAGCGAAACACTTTCTCTGTGACGAGATTTAATTGCCTGTAATATGTTTATCTGTAATACCCCGACATCGCGATGTTATTGAGAAGCATAAATTATGAATGTTTTCGTGCTCGTGTGCTTCTGTGTGCTTTGACAACTTGGTTGCTTGGTCGCTTGGTCACCGTCTTATGCTTGCCGCAGGAGTTCTTGCATGGTAGTTTAATAAACCGCGTTACATAAGGAAATTTTATTTGTTATCAGTCCGGTAACATTTCAAGGACCGACACACAGGCTCTAGCCCCCTTCAACGAAAAACATATTTTTAGTTTAAAAATGTACCTAAGATTCATAACTATGCACTTCCTCATCATAATACAATCGGCTGCCATAAATTATATGTTTTTACTTTTGCAGGCGGATCAGAGATGCGTGATCTTGACACCGACCGAAGAAAGATACAGCACAGATTTAAAGTATTGAGCGCGCGCGTGCTGCCAGTAATGAAAGGATACAAACATAGAAGATTCGCAAAACGATCATTAGCTTTATGAGCAGGCGCATGATGCTTTCAAGTTTCCTTCTTTATTGATCACCCGGACACCGCAGTGAACTGAAGGCACAGCCAGAGAGGAGTCATTAACCTAGCTGGCAGGACTGAACGCTCTACCTGAGAAAGTGCTTTTCAGGACTGTACGTCTCTGTACGGGAGCGTACCTCACAGAAGGCTGCCATCAAACATCTTCGAGCAGTGCACCTTCAGCTACACGTGAGTTCGCACAAAGTACCGCTTTCGAGAGCATTGCGTCATCATTTCGGCGAGGCCCTCTAGAGTGTCGCCTGGATCAGTCAGTGCTGCAGCTCCTCCTCTGCAAAGTTGGAGCTCCTGTCTTCTGTTGCTTGTTCACGCTGCTTGGATGATACGTCACAGCGAGAACTGCGAGCGTAAGGAAACTATAGTGGACCAGGTATGCCTGCATGTAAACACAACTATAGTTGCCTTTAAATATCGTCGACGCATGGTAGATTGAGTGTAGCGTGTGATGACTGATGAGGCAGCTGCAAGTATCGTCAAGTGCCATAACGTACGCTCAGTGGTGAGGTGACAAGACTTACATGCCTCGTAAGGCGACGCGATTTGAAGCTAGTGCCGTTCGAGTGTTTTGACGAGAAGGTCGTCATGCCAACTACAAAGTTCCTTCCGCTACTTCCGGTGGCACTGGTGCCTTTCTACGCGACGCTGCTGTTCAAGGCTGCGCACCACAAGGCACCACTCGTGCGCCTCACTTTTGAAGAGGAGTACGATTACATAGTGGGTAAGTTTGCGCCACTTTTATTCCTTTGTGCACGACGTCTACTACTACTACTACTACTACTACTACTTGCTACTACTTACTACTACTACTACTACTACTACTACTACTACTACTACTACTACTACTACTACTACTACTACTACTACTACTACTACTACTACTACTACTACTACTACTACTATAATAATAATAATAACCTTTATTGCTCACATCCAGAAGTAGTACACAGAAACGGGCCTGTCAAAGTCTCCGAAGACTTGAGTGACTAGGCCCGGCAACGTCGATTACAGCGATGTGGTTACATAATATTCAGACAAAATTTTTGAACGCACGGACAATTTGAAAGGAATTCTTGTTCACATGTAATAACAAAGACAAGGAGAAGAGAGTAAGAATGATTATAAATTACAAATCATTACATAAATTACAAATCAAATAAGCCATAACAAACAATTTTATAAGTCTGAGATTAACTTCCTCAACTCTTTTTTTTTGAAGTGGCAGAAGAGAACTCTTCAGATAATCCATTAAAAATTTTCGGAATATATACACTTCTTCTAGCTTCACCATATCTAGTGGACGAGCAGGGTACATAAAAACGCTTTTTTTCTCTCAATGAACGACTAGTAACATAAAGCACTTTGAAGTCATCGTTCCAACTGTGTCGCAGAATAACAGAATAATAATAATAATAATAATAATAATAATAATAATAATAATAATAATAATAATAATAATAATAATAATAATAATAATAATAATTTCTGAGGTGCCACGTGCAGAAACCACGGTATGATTATCGGAGACGCCGTAGTAGAAGTCTCCGGACGTTTAGACCACCTGGGGTACTTTAATGCGCACTTATTTCGCACAGGCAGGCCTCTAGAATTTCGCCCCCTTCAAAATGCGGCCGCTGCGGCAGGGAATAAATCGCGCGACCTTCAGGTCAGCAGCAGAGTGCCATAGCGACTCAACCACCATGGAGGTTCCATATATTTTTGTTATGTTTTCATTTTTTTCTTCACGGCGTCTCAACTGAAATGGATCTGCAGTACATACATGTCCTTAGGGTGGCCGCCGCGGAGCTAGAGTGGTTATGGTGCTCCACTACTGGACCAAATGATGCAGGTGCCATCCCTCGAGACGTTTTCGATCGAGTTCATAGTTGCATTTCCGATAGAGGCGAAACTTGTAGATGTTCGTGTGCTGCGCGTTTTCAGAGCACGTTGACAAAGCATCCGTGTCCCTCCACTATGGCGAGCCGCATAAAGTGATCTTAGTGCGTAACACTCCTGCAATTATTACTGGACCGACGAATTCGGCAGCCCGATGTAAATGGTAAGAGAGGAAACTTAAGCCAGTCCCTTGGAGATCACGTACTGCTCTCCATATTTTTTTTAAAATGTAATCCCCCGTTAGCACACATGGCACCAACACACACGTAACGGCCGGGCCAGAGGCCTGCAGTGCAGCTTATGACAGTTACCGACCAAGTCGCCAGAACTGATACAAAACGGAGTTAGCAGCGTTTTTCTGCAGTGAGGCATAAACATCCGTCATTCATGCTATTCTAGGCGGCTCATTGACCATTGTGACCCGGCCGAGGCAAGACACCACAATCATCGAACCATCAGGCTTTGCGTAGGACAGATGAAAACTTATTCTCAAATTAGTCGTATACAGTAAGTTTTGATTGGCAAAAGTATTCTCTATCACTGCGGGAATTATCACGGCGAGTTTGGCGAGAAGAATTTTTAGGGAAGCCCGAAAAGTCATATGGCGGCATTTCATCACCAGAAAGTGGGTAACGAAAAGCAACACACACACACACACACACACACACACACACACACACACACACACACACACACACACACACACACACACTACTGTTACTACTAGTAGTATTACTACTAATAGTGTAGTGATAATAATGATTTATGAGCGCACATTTCTCCCGCCAAGTGCGGTTACATTAAAATAACCTCTACGTTACAGAGTGTACGCTCTTTATAGTCATCCATCAAACCCTTGCAAATTTGACCAATGCCGTGTCCGGGTTGCGACACACTAAGATTATGTGGACTTTTGCAGCTCGTATTACAGATTTGCGACACACTAACCTTATGGCGACTTTTACAGCTCGTATTAATCTAAGAACACCGGCCTGTCTCCCGCCGTGTATCTCGTACAATATGTGACGTTGGAATGGTGAGCACGAGGTTGTGTGTTCGACCCCTCGTAACGACACCCGCATTCTTGCGGGAGCTGCGCTCGAAGAGAACACATGTGTCGAACATTGGGCTGACATTTAAGAGCCGTTAGGCCACCATGGCGTCCATTATTCTGACACAAGTGTGGTTTGGCGCAAAATACAGCACGAGTCTACTTACTTATTTATTCGCGCTATACATGGAAATATCCGGGAATTTGGCAACGCAGCAAGCCAAACATCTTCCTCGATGTAAAGAAACGCTGATCTAAAAATTCCGGTCTTGCACACTGATGCATTTCGCCCGCAACAGGGCGCGCGCATTTCTTTTTCAGTTTTTTATTTTTTTTAGAAAGTTTCATTCGTTGGCGGTGTAGGCTTAGTGCTCCTTTTGGTGTCGAAAGATACTTAGTGTTTGGTGCGCCTTCCGTGGTTGAGACATGTATATATCTTTCGAGGCACGGTTGGTTTCACTCGATGCCTTCTCTGCGTGGCTCAAGATTCGCGTAGAAAAGTGAGGAAGCCGGAGGCAGCGTAGCGTTCAAGCGTTCTCGCGCGTGAAATAACCGCGATGGAAGCTTTAAAACGAGGATGATGCTTCCGGTGCTTGAGGAGGAGGAGGAATAAACACTTATCTTGAGAAACGGCGACTTTCGCCCGAGGTGGGCGGCTGTCTCAGTTCAGAAAGCCGTTGGTTGATGCCGCGGCCCGTGCCCGGTCCACCAGACTTCGCTGGTCCTCCAAGCTCTGGGCCGTTAACATTGCCTCCCACGTTTCTTCAATCACTTCGGGGGTTCTGGAGAAATATCCGTAAATAAACGGGCAACTGGCAGCAAAGACATGATCGAAACACCCGCGACATACCTGGCGATGGCGCAGTACTGAAAGAAACCGTTCTAGGACAAAATAAAGATAGAGACGGAAGAGTGGTGACAAAAATATAAGGCGCTGACCATTGAAGAAATGTCATATCAATATACGCTTGAAAGCACCGTGTGCTATTATTATTATTATTATTATTATTATTATTATTATTATTATTATTATTATTATTATTATTATTATTATTGAGTGTGAATATGTGTTATTCTCCAAGCGGATTAGACTGCGACCAACCGTGTCTTCGTAAGAAGTACATTACCGCAAACCACGCGTGCTGCGCTTAAAACCGTCGATCAAGAGAAACAGCTAGGGCATGGTGTCACGTGACGCTTCTGTTGTCTTCCAGTTACAAAGCATTCAAAGGAGAAATGGTGGGAAATAGGTCCTCGTCACGTGATACGCAAGTGGTGCAGGCTCATGCTTGGTCGCGCGTCCAGCCGCAGGAATCGGGCGCCACTAAATGCTGTCACGTACCAAACAATTTCGAGTGGTCCAGCAACTATGAAGGACCCAATGCTACCCAAGAGGCATTGCACATAAGGCGTACGAGGAGGATTGCTTGTCAAGGCTAGTGGAACCACGTGACTCCGCCTCGTAGAATATTTTATTTTTGCCCTCCATGCTAGCCGCTGCTGTAACTGGTCTTAAAAAAACTAAAGAAAGAAATAAGAAGTGTAGCGAAGAAGAGTGGCGCACCCTACGGACGCTCTATCATCATCGTCTCACCGACGAAGAGGGGCTCGCGCTCTCGGTGTCTGACGCTCGCCTGAGACGATCGCCTGTTCCTGCTTCGGCAATAAACCGCCTTACTCTTCTTCGCTACAGAAGAAACGTTCACTACGAGATTTACAGTCGCGAGCAAAAGCCTGGAGACGAATGGATACCACAAATAGCAATCTTTCTTTGCCGTCCGAGTATGTTGGTTTTACTCAAGTGGTTTTGTGTAAATGAGCCTGTTCGACTAGTGTGTTGCACTGATGACACACTGGGTCGTAGGGCTGTGCTACTCGGAATTTAAAGTTCCTGCTGGTGTCGTGGTACCCAGACTTTTGTTTGTGACTGTACACGCGCCGAAATCCATTAGCACCTGAAAAAAAATGAAAACAAATGAGAAAACATCCCTTATATAGCTCCCGGCAATACCGACGGATGGGTATGGATATTGTCCGGGTGTGGGTATTAACCCTTACAAGCAATGCGAAATTAAATTCGCGTTACATTGGACTGTCTTAACATTCCGAACGCGAAGCCATAGGTACTGGGTTCGACTACTATTTTAACTTTCGCCTTTACGTCGCTTAAACGAGAGTTAAAGGGACGCTAACGTGAAATGGTGAAGTGGTTTAGACTGAAAAAGATATCTCGAGAAATCGAATTTCGTTAATTTAAACATTTTATCTTCAATGTTAAAAAATTGAAAATGAATGTCAATGTCTTAGTTTTGGAATTCCCTCCGGAACTTCGGCCTCGTCATGTCAGAAAGCGAATTTGTTTTTTTCGTACTCTCGCCACGTTCGCTCCATCAAATGTTCTAAAACTGCCTGCGTTATATGTCCACTGGCTTCCTTGGAACACAATGCAGGTCCTACTTACCGATAAATAGTTATGTAGGCCTTAGCACACGCCGTCAAATATCAGTGACGTCATGCATTTTAGCGCTGCCACTTCAAAGTGGCGCCGCCACCACCCATTTTCTTTCTTTCTTTCTTTCTTTCTTTCTTTCTTTCTTTCTTTCTTTCTTTCTTTCTTTCTTTCTATCTATCTATCTTTCTTTCTTTCTCTTTCTTTGTTTGTTTGTTTCTTTCTTTCGTTTTTTACGCATGTCCTAGCTCGCCGAGGTTCTTCTCCTCTAAGATTCGCATTCCTGGTATTGCGAAAAGTGCGAGAAAAATTTTTTCATTTCACTGAAAGAGGAGTCCTCGGACTTTTTTTCGTTACACCATCTGTGGCGCACAAAATAAAAAAAAGAGCGGCCCAAATACCAGACGCCTTGTGTTTTGCCAGATCGCATTTTCTTATTTCTTTTTTCGAGTCCCACGTGCTTCTCGGCTATGTTGTTTCTTTTTTCCGCTAGGCCTGATAGACTTTCCACGTCATTTACTCCGAAGCTTGCACTCCCGCAGGGACAGCGTTCCGTTGAATAAGCCGGTGATAGTCCTCGTGCTCAATGAAGCCAGGCTATACACGGTGCCTTCACCACTTGGCGTCGTTCTTTGGGTATCCAAGGCGTCGTACGCTTTTTTGTTTTTTCCACCTTCCCTGGGGATGCTTCTCACTGTGGGCTACGAATGAAACAAAAATAAATAAATAAATAAATAAATAAATAAATAAATAAATAAATAGTGTTTTCGATGCGCTGCAATCTCTGCACCTAGCGGCTGCAGTCGTAACTAGAAGTAATGCAGAAATGTGACACTCAATTAGCTCTGGTTTGGTAGTCGGTGTAACATGCATGTTGGAAGTTATAACAGTGCATTCAATGCCGGTTTTATTTGCTACCATGACCTCACGGTACGCTTGATAAACCAGCCACGCCCGGATGTCGCTTTGCACAATTACATCTTGAAGGTGATTTATGAAGCTTTCCCGATGCGTTATAAAAAATATGTGGCTGGTCCCCCTGTCCGAGGAATCGATATAACACGAAAGTGGAACATGTCTTCACATAAGAAAGTGTATGCTTATTGTACATCGAGGCGAACTTGCCCATAGCTATGGGTGTTTCGCTGGTACGACACAGTTTGACGTGGATGAGTCCACGTCCACGCATCGCCTCCGTAACATCCATGACCAACTGCTTGCGGTAATTGGAGCAGTCTACATAATGACTTCACAGAGTCGATAGTAAATTATGCGCGACAAAGGCATCAATCATGCTTGCTGCGCCACATTGACCCGCCAACGTCGTTGCACTACATGGGAGCTTAAGAAAACATTTTTCTTGTTGCCATCACGCTGTAAGAGTAGTCGGCGGGGAAACGCCATCCACGACGTAAGGGGGCCGGTGTTCTACCGCTGCTCTATCGGTGCACATGCTCTAAGCTGTACGCATGCGGCTTATCTTCCATCTTATCTCGCTTCTTTCCCTCTTCCTCAACGCGCTCGTCCGGCTCCGCACGAGCGCACATAGCGCCATGAAGTGTGCATTAGCAGGAGACTTGTACGAAACGCCTTGCGAGTAATGGATTACTTATATTCGGCTACATTTAATTTAATTGTACGGTGGCGGAATTGCTTCTTTTAAAGAGCAACAATCGTTGTGATTCAATTACTTTCTCCTGTAATTCATTATAGAATTACAATGCTAGGTTGGCTGATTGATTGCTTGATTTGTGGGGTTTAACGTCCCAAAACGACTATTTGATTACAAGAGACGGCGTAGTGGAGGACTCGGGAAATTTCTACCACCTGGGGTTCGTTAACGTGCACTGACATCGCACAGCGCACGGGCCTCAACATTTCGCCTCCATCGAAATGCAGCCGCCGCGGCCGAGATTCGATCCCGAATGCTGGATTCGCGCACGCACCTCAAGTTTTCCTATCAAATTTCAAGCTGTGCTTTGAAATTTGACGCTGTAGCGACCACAATTACCGACGATAATTTGAGGTACCTGCGTATAGGTACCGAGTCTTCGTGCTCAATTTAACGGCGGCTTCGCTATTTATGCTTCGTCCTATGTTACTTACGGGCTACCGTCAAAAAACAATGCTCTATGTTAACTAACGGGGGAAGTAATGCATTAATCTACAGTAATTTTTCGACTACTTTGAAGCTGTAACTGTAATTGTAATCGATCATTTACTGTGAAGCAATTATAACTGTAATCGGTTAGCTTTCTCGTCAGTAACATGCACAACTGTGGCCAGCGGGCAGCCACACGAAAGTGCATGTAATCGATCATATCATCCAGTGAAAAATAATCACAGAATATCCACGGGGTGAATGATGATGAGTGGGCGAAGCTCCTGAGGGGAAATCATCGAAGGTGGCGAGAAACGTCGAAAACGTCGAAGGTGGCGAGAAACTCTTCCAACGAGACGAACGATCCCCTCTCCAAAGCGTCGTGCATCTCTTCGTACCGTTGCTTGAGTTTCTGACGATGTGCCTTCTCGGCCTCGTCCTCGGTCGGAGGAAAGGGGACTACAATCCTAGTGATTTTCGTTATTAACTGATTCGGGGGGCAAATTAGTTTTTTAAATCGAGTTTTAAATGCACCTCACACTCGGGGAGTCAAGTTTATGCTGCAGTTCATAAACTAGAGGTAGCAGCCTGGACACACAACGCCATCTATTGAGCCATTCATAAACTAAACTAGAGGTGGCTACATACATACGGAGGAGGGAACGACCCACACCCTAAGGAGCTTCGCCCGTAAAAAGCGCTAAAAGACGGGACGAAGAAAGGACACAAACCACGGCGCAAAACATGGCTTCGCTCCGTCTGTTAGCGCTGTTTTTGCCTGGAAGTTATGTAGCAACTAGCACAAATGTGCACCCTTCTGCCGATCATATCATGTTTCGCTTTGGCGATGGTCCTCCATATCCGAACTGGGCTATATACGTTAGAGCTGCGTGGGTTTGTATGTAAACTCTACGAATTTGCAGTGTGCGCGTAACGCGCAGGCTAGGGTAGTGCTGAAGGTCCATATTAATGATAAACACCGCGTACATAATCGCAATTATAAATACCGCCGTTCATACAGCACTGATTTAGCGTGCGCAATATATGCAAATGCTGTCGTCGCAATATAGTGGAAATGGCGCATTGCAATCGTAGTACAAACGTGTCGAACTGTCAATTTTATCACTCTTGTTTGATAATTCTGAGAAGTCGCTTTAGTTATTGAAATCGGGGAGCGCACGAGGAATTATAAGACCGAGGATACTAATTATAATTTATAAATAATACCTAAATTTCTTTTTTATGTGGATGCTACAAAAGAGCCACTAGAAATTTATCGACTTGATGTTGTCTCGGCGGCAGCCGAGACAACATCATGTAAACTAACATGTAAGTTGACATGTCATCATGTAAGTTGACATGTTCACTTCCTATCGTGAACAGAAGGCTTCGTACATCGAGTGTACCGTAATAAATGATACCTAAAGGAGTTAATATTTGAGAGCTCATGTGCGCCTATGGAATCATTGCCTGAAGTGTAAATACCCTAAATTGGACAATCTATAGGAAAAATCCTTGCGCTGTGGAGCGGTAGGCTGTTTCATTATTCTGAAGGCAAAAAAAGTAATAATAATCACCGCCTAAGTATTTGTGCAGATGGCACACCAGCGCAGCTGAAACGTGCGGCCCCGGTGTTTAGAAGTGAATGAATCCCGACAGTGTATTGAAAGCTTTCTCAATTACATAGCTCCCATCCATGCAATGAAGGTGGTTGGACAGGGAATCTGTAAACTACACCCACAACGATTACCCAATGCAGCGTCGCTTGAATTTCACATGCGCTTTAAAGGTATGCATACAATCGGCGTCTGCTGCGAGAACTGCTAGGTTTCGTCTATGGCAGTTCTGACCAAGTCGGTTTTGTTCTTTTCGTCGAGCGTTATATCCACGCCATTCTGTTGTCTTTAGTCTGCGTGGTCTATCCGTGGTAGCCTGCAGTGAAGGGAATCATTTGCTGCACAGGTCTCGGATCTAGCAACCCTCCGAGCCGCGGCTAGAGTCACGGACATCGGGCGCCTTCGGCGCGAGCGCGGGGAAACTCGGTCGGCGTCTGCAGCAGCTGTACGCGTCCCACTATCGCCTGCTTCACTGTTCCTCTCTTCCTCGCTTCCGCTATGCTACGCGACGCTATACTGAAGGCGCGGCCAATGGGCCGCGCGCTTGGGTGCGACGTAGAGAACGACATAACTGACCGCGTAGCCAACGAAGTTTCTAGAAATATGAGGCAAAGGCATTTTTGTTTCGACTAGACATATAAAGCTTTCGCTGTGAAAAAAATGTGTTGAAACAAACCTTTCAGTTGATAAAATATTTAGCTCCTGAGTGTGGGTCATTGTCGAATGCGTCCTTTGCTTCCCCTTTGTTACTGTTGCACTTTATCTCTAACACAACAATGTATTCCTGTATATCTGTGTATTGATCATTTGTCAGTCCCATTTAAACCCTAGCAATGCTTTTGGTGATTTTAACAGCGGAGCTGCCTAAGCTTCAGCTGCAGCCGTGGCTAGCGACCGCTCATAACATGTCGAAAAGAGTGTCAAATGACGAGAGTAGGCGCTGAGGGACAGTAAGAAAGAGGTAAAGAGAGAGAGCGGGAGAAATAAAGAAATAAATAAAACAAAATAGATTACCTCGGCGAGGCGGGATTCGAACCTCATACCCATGGTCAAAAGGCGAGCACTATAACGGCTTTTGGGCTAAACGACCTTTACGACAAGGAACAATTCCAGCCGGATTGGTATCCAATGTCCATGAAGTGTATTGGAGTTCGTTTAGAGTTGTGAAGTTCGTACTGCGTACTGTGTGTTGTACGCTTATTGAGGTGGTGTTGGCTAGCTTTCTTCGCTTCGTTTAATAACAATGCAATAAATACCACGAAAAAAAGATGCACTACGCTATACAGCCACGCCCACAGAACATGAATTTATGGGAAACATGCGGTTGCGTTGTACGGAAGATTGTAACACAACTTGCTATTGGCGAGACAGCGAGATAAACAAAGAAAGAGAGACAGACAGAAAAAAAATTACACCATCTCCCCGAAGGGGACCATGGGGTGATGCGGAGCATCGCTGGGAGTTTCAACGGTGCACTTAACGGCGGTGTTTACAGGTTTGCAGTGTTCTCGGTGTTACCTTTGCAGTGAACCTTGCGTGTTATTACGTTGGTAACTTGGTTCGTTACCACGCATCGCGTGACCGTTGTCAGAGTGTGGGTTGATGCTGATGCGTACTTGCGACAACCCACTCGCTGACGGAACTGTTGCTTCCATCACACAACACCACCAACTTCTTTCATCGGAGAAGGAGGAGATACTACTGAAGCGAAGCGCGCTCTCTACCCGCTCTATTTATTGCAGCAGCCGTTGGAGAGAGGGAAGGGAGAGGAGAGTCGCGCATGCGTAGTGTGAGTGCGGACGCCGGTTGACGCGTGACATACCCGCGAGCAAGAGATGCTCCGCATCTAAAAAAAGGGACACAGTGGGAGAGAGAGATAACACAACTTCCTATATGGCGACAAAAAGAGAAACTGAGAGATAGTGAGAGACAGAAAAGAGAGTCGCTTTGCTGGGCTTTACTGTCCGTGATAGCAGAGTCCCACCTAATTTTTGTTCGCGTCAGTTCGTCCAATTTAGTCATTGTTATTCTGTTAATATATATTGTTGTATTTATGCCAAATTTGTATTTTATTTCTTGTATAAGTTTAATATTGCTTTATATCTTTCTCCGTGATATGTACCGCGTGTCATTTTTGCGCCGTCTGCTAGGCTCTGCCGCTGAATCTATTGTCGCAGGCCTCCCACAATGTACTGCATCATTACAAATAAGATATAATAATAACCATAATAATTATAATAACAAAAAAAGAAAAGGAAGAAGGACACTAATGCATTTACCAAGTAATCATATGATATCCCCCCGAAAGTTTATTTTGGGAACTCCTGACACTGTAGGACGGTACGTAAGCATCTCATTACGCACATCCCGTGGTATCGAATAAACTTGACATTGCCTTCACCTTTTCCCTCGGCTATCCTTAACGCGAGAGCAGTAGGTGGGGGCTCAGCGGGAGCTGTGGTGGCGAGTCGCCTATCCGAGGACCCCGAAGTGAGCGTCCTGCTGCTGGAAGCCGGCCGGCTGCCCAACTTCTTCCTCGACGTGCCTCTGCTGGCGGCCGAGGTTCAGCAGACCAAGTTCGACTGGGCCTACCTCACCGTTCCACAGGAAGCTGCCTGCTTCGGCCTCAAGAACAGGGTAGGCTTGAGTTCGTTCTCTCTCTCTCCTCCCACCCGCCTCCTCGCACAGCTAAGAGCAAAAATAAAATAAAAATTTAAGGCAGCTAGCACTAGTGGCACAAGGGTAGCGAAGATGATGGGCATTTGGTTTGTCCCGGTCTTCTTTTTCATCATCGCCATCTTCTTCATCATAATCATCATCTTCTTCAAGACGTCACTGTTGCGAGGCGCGGCTATGCCAGCTGTTGCAGCAGTTGTGGCATCGCTTGTTGCCATAGCGATGGTTCGGCTGGCTTTTCATGACACAGACCGAACAAATTTCGGCTGGCTTAAACACCTTGTCTGTTAAAAAGACTGGTAGGCGACAGTATTCCCATTGATAACTGATGGGGTTTCAGGTCCCAAAACCACCATATCAGTATGAGACACGTTCCATACTGGAATGCTCCGGAATGATTTTGAGTAGCCGTGGTTCTTTGACGTATGCCTAAAGTACACGGGCGCTTTTCATTTCGCCCCCTTCGAAATGCGGCCACCGTGGTCAGCATTCGATCCCGCGACCTGGAGCTTAGCGCTTAGCTTGACAACACCCTACTGTCGCTAAGCCGCTAGCCGAACCAGATTTGCTTCAAATGGAAATATTTTAGTACCCGCTATTCGTACTAATTATGATCGCCATACTGGGTATTTTCTTGCTTTGTTAATGTGAAATTCTTTACCCTCCCACATCAAACAATGTTCCACAATCGGTCTTTTTAAAAAACAATTGTAAAAAAAAACAGTTACTCAATGCATATTTTTTCATGATACATTTTGTCTTATCACGTTTGCTTACTTATAACCGTCTTACTGTTGTTCGGTCAACTCACTCGTTTTCTTGTTATGTTGCTATCACTGCTAATTACGATATTTTTTTTTGCAATTTCGGAGAGCAGGTCCCCCTGCAGCCTAGTGCTTTTGGACCTCCTCCTGTATAATTATCGTGTGTGATTGTTCGTATTAATATTCGAAATAAACTTCAAACTTCAACACTGCAAGCTACCACGGCGGGTTTGGCCCTGTTCTATGACTTTAAGTGATTCATAGTGCCACCGGCACCTAAGCCTTAGTGTGAACCGCCGCTTCCTCGTAAGTCCACAGTATGTGTGTGAGCCGTACACGATTCTTTCTTTCTTTCTCTCTTTCATTTTCTCTCTTTCTTTCTTTCCTTCTTTCTTTCTTTCTTTCTTTCTTTCTTTCTTTCTCATGTCCCGCATAGCTAAAGCTTGTATGCACCACGCGTGATTGTAATTTGAACCAGAACTACATTATTTTCCCTAATCATCCACATAGTTCTAGGTCTCATTAAGGGGCACCGGAACGCTTTTTCAGCACACCAAGAAAACGCTGCCGCTTATTCGTGATGGCTCCTGTGAACATGTCCATACATCTTACAAATACAGAAAACCAAAACTTGGTAGCTCATCCGGTCCTTGCAAGCGGGCATTGTAAATGAGTAGGAGCATGTACACGTGAACGGTAATTGACAAGGTTAGGTTGATTAACTTTTAAACGAGAGCAGCCAGACGCTCAAGCGTAATTGAGGAATGGAAGTTCTTTACAAGATGCATTCGCGTCCTCGACAAACCTGCCTTCGGTTCCCATGCACCGAAGGCAGGTTTGTCTTTTCGTCCACTTTAATTCCTTTCTACTTACTCCAAAATTACAATACTACAATTAACTTCCCCTATGCTTTCCTAGGCTTCATTGTCTGTTTGCTCATTAAGTTGTTTTTAACAATTGTACGTAATAATTTTTTTGCTTTTAAGCAAGGTAAGTGAATCTGCATGGGTATTTCTTGGTTTATGGTTACATTCGTATTATGACTCACCTCACCAAGGATGGTGCCACCGGTAATTTTCCCACGGCATTCAGGGTCATGTTGAATGTATTTCTTCTTGCGGGCTACAAGGACGCTTGTTTATGTCACTGTAAATGAGCGATCTTGTCATTTTCAGCACAGCAAAAAAGAAAGAAAAGAAAACCGTGTGGTAGACCTTTGAGATACCTAAGGCTTGTTCTTTTTGCATATTTTAATTACAAGTACGTACATACATGCGGCCGCTTAACCATGGCAACGTATCCCGTAGGCATGTGCTTGCGAAGCCAAAGGTCGTGGGTTCGAATCCCGGCCGCCGCAGCCGCATTCCGATGAGGGGCGAAATCGAAAAACACGACAGTTCTTAGATTTAGGCACATTAGGCGCAGAGCCCCAGGTGCTGAAAATTAGTCCGGAGACCAGTACTGCAGTGCGCGACTCACAAGATGGCCTGTTTGGTACGTAAAAACCCCCATCATGTAACTGCCCTGGCATTCACGGCTAGCCAAAATGCGCGTTTGTGCAAGCGTCGTAATACTATCATAGAACCCTTCTATTGAATTTTATTTCTCGGTTTTTTAAATACAACATTTGCAACACCGCGAGGACCAATAGCCATAGGCTAGTATGGGTCCGAAAAAACGACATTATATAAAGGCACTTCGGTAGTGCGGAACTAAATAAACGTATAAAATATCTAATATCGAATAAAGAATCAGTAAACAAAAGCAATACATCACATCAAATAACCACATAAAAGAATATATAAAAAAGTACATCCGCATAAAAGAGCAAAGGAGGCGCCTATGTACATTCGAAAAATTGAAATTAGTAGTTAGACTGAACGTTACCTTACATTTACAAGCCTGTTATACTCATCTAGATAGTACTTTTCCAGTTCTTTCTTAAAATATGAGGTCAGTTTTACTTCAAAAGGAATAAAATTTCAGATTTTAGTACCTGGCGAACTGCAACAGACATTCACCATGCACTCTCGTCTTTGTCACTCAAGGCGATGTGGTGTTTTCGCTTTTCTCAACCTGTCTGGTTCCATTGGTCGCGCAGCAAAGCCGCTGGCCTCGAGGCAAAGTGTTGGGCGGCTCCAGCGTGCTCAACTACATGCTCTACATCCGGGGCAACCGGCGAGACTACGACCGCTGGGAGCAGCAGCTCGGCTGCGAAGGCTGGGGATGGCGGTCCGTGCTGCCGTACTTCATCAAGTCCGAGGACAACCGGGATCCCGAGATAGCCCACAATGGTGACGTATATCCATCAGCTGCTTCGTAACGTATGCGTTCCCGCACGCATATATATTAAATCTGAACAAGATCGAAAGAAAATTGCTAAATAGAGCTAATTATAAATGGTACATAAACAGACGTTTTAGATAGAAATTGTCAAGACAACATTACATTTGTTCTATGTAGGCATCAATTCGCTGTTTGTGGGTTCGATATGTCCGTGCACAGCTTCAGGGTGTTGTAGAGATTTGTCAGTATGAAATGATTTACTGTTTCGCTTGTGAACCCTTTAATGTGGCGTCCGTCATGGGGCCGACCATTTCGAGGTTTTTTAACATGCTGTTCTTCGCCGGCCTCCACCAAAAAAGGAGGTAGCGTCACCTCCGTGGCGGAAATGACGTCTGTGAAATAGCATGCTTTTAAGTCCTCGTTCAGCAAAAGTTAATTGCGATATGTCACGCTATGAAGATTGAAGCTGTATGTTTTTGGAACAGATGGTGGACGATTTAAAGCACATCGTATTCTAATACGGGAGAGCTCGGTAAAGCTGCCCCCAGGTAGACATGGTTTAGAAACGAAGTGTGTTTTGTTTGGAACAAATGTGAACGATTTAGGACAGTAATATACGCTATATGGGAGAGCTCTTAAACCTTTCCCGATAATAAAGTAGGCCGCCATCGCACTCTGGGAAAGTGAACGTCCAGCGAGACTGTATCAAGCACCACACGCTGATTAGGCGGTTCGCACTTCACACGACTGCTTTGAATGACGTCAAACGGCCGTTTTGAAAGCAGCTGCAAGCCAATCCCTATGCGTGGGAGGGTTTTGGGGTGATGGATCGGGTACAAGGCAAAAACGCTATGCTCTGCAGCCCTTGATGGAGCACGTCTGAGCGTCCGGAGAGGGTTATGAGTAAGGTGGGTGTAAGGAAAGGGCATGAAAGAGTATGCAAGGAGACAAAAGCTATAGTGGAGTCCTCTTGTGCAGAGGCGTCTTACCATCGATCATGCTGTTTGTGGTTTTAATTGTGGTTTCGGGCTATTTCTTTTCAGGCAGAGAAGGCGCATGAGGTTTCTTCATAATATCTTCTTGATCTAGTCATGTGACCTGCGAATATATGCGCATTCTTTCAACCAGAAATACTGGCTGATGATGACTGATCTGTGGGGTTTTACGCCCCAAAAGCACGGTCTGCTTATTTATTTATTTATTTATTTATTTATTTATTTACAGATACTGCAATCTCATGGAGAGATTATTACAGATGTGATCTGCAGAAAAAATGTTAACAACAAAAGAAAGACACAATCACCAGTACACAGGAAATGGTGAAATCGATCAATCCGATGACACGGAACAACAAAAACGCGAGAAGTACATACAAAATTCGAAACAAAAGATAGCTTCCCAGAAAAAAAAAGTGAAAAGGGGGGGGGGGTGTACACGTTTCAAAAGGAATTCCGTCGAATCAATAACAGAAATTATACAAGAAATACAAAGAAAACTTCATGCATAACATGATTAATGCTACTAAAGAACTACCGCAACTGTGTTTCTAAAGAAGACAGCGATTCTTGTGTAACAACATCATCATTTAGGTTATTCCCGTCAACAATACTTCTAGGGAGAAAAGTATATTTAAAGCGGTTATTTCGTTGGAATAAAGGTGTTATTGTGAAAAAATATCTTCTTCTGGTAGCATAACCCTCAGAATAAGTGGTAATATTCCCGGTGTTTATGTTGAAATGCCCTTTAACTATTTGGCAGAAAAATCTGAGTGGACAAATTCTATTCCTATCTGTAACAGATGGTAGCCCGCTTTGTTTAATGAGTTCGGTAATCGAGAAGCGACCGTAAGAATTATAAATGTGACGCAGAACTTGTTGTGTATTCCTTCCAATTTCATGATTTTTTTTTGTGTGTGTACGGGTCCCAAATTGCCACTGCATATTCAAGCATAGGGCATATAATGGACTTATATGTAAGGTAGCGCACAGAAGGGGTTGATATTCTAAGGAGCGCTTTGAGAAAAACAATTTACTTAACGCTTTACTGGTAACAACGTCTATATGTTTCGTCCATAAAAGATTATTTGTGAACCATAAGCCTAAGTCTTTATATTCAGTGAACTCTCATAGAGCTATTCCGTTAGCAGCGTAATGAAGTAAAAGTGGCCTGCTTTATGGCTTATACGCATAAAGACCGGCTAATCGAATTTAATTGTCATCTGCCATTGTTTGCACCATGACATGATTCTTTGGAATATTTCATTTAACCTAATCTGATCCTCAATTGAAGTAATTGTTTGATAAATCACGCAGTCGTCTGCATATAGAGTTTAACGTTGACATTAATATCAGAGGCGATGTCATTCATAAAAATCAGAAACAACAGGGGCCCAAGAACAGAACGCCAGAATCCACTTCAACACGATTTGAACAAATGCCATTTAAGGAAACATATTGACAACTCCTTAATAAGTAACCTCTAATCCATGCTAATAGTATGTGATTTGTGATAACAAAACCCAATCTATAAAAGAGTTGATTATGCGATATACTTTATCAAACGCTTTACTGAAATTCATGTAGATGACGTCTGTTTGTTTACCTGCATTTGTGGCCTCCGCCAGATCATGCGCAATAGGAACTAGTTGTATGTTAGTGGAGCATCCGCGTCTGTAGCCATGTTCCGCATCTTTTAGGCATTTATGTTTATCAAGAAAACCGACTATATGCTTATAAATGGTGTGCTAGGAAATTTTACGAATTGTAGATGTTAACGGAATAGGTCTGTAATTCGCAATGTTGGATTTATCCCAAGATTTGAACAATGGCTTCATTTGGGTGGTTCTCCGATCACCGGCCAATTCACCATCATCTAGAGATTTTTTGAACAATACGAACAAATACTTCGCACACCATTCTGCATGTCTTTTTTGAAAGGTACTTGGGATATCGCCCGGGCCAAGAGATTTTTAGATGCGAAGCAGCTCTTTGACTAGCCTGTGTAACGCTGTCCCTCCGTGCGTCCGTACGAACGCGCCGCAACGCGCTCCCCTCGCCGCAGGTGTTGGAGCGGTGCCAAGTAGGTCACGCCGCAGCTGCGCGTTGACGTCACGCTCCCCTCGCAGTGCGCGCTGACGTCACTCTCTCCCTCGCCTGACACGCGCTCGCCGCAGCGCCCGCAGCTGCCGCCTCGTCCGTTCGCCCGCAACACCTGCCGCTACCGCCGCTCGCTACACCGCCGACTGGTCGGTTCACGCGCAAAAAATTAACACCATCTTCCCAAAGGGAACCCTGATGGGATGCGAAGCACCCGCGTTAGCGCCGTTCAACCCGTGACGCCACCCGTGCTCAACGCTGCTGCTTCGCATCCCATCAGGGTTCCCTTTGGGAAGATGGTGTTAATTTTTTAGCGTCGATTTTAAGTAGCAGGTTAAAAATGTCGCGTTCAGAAACTTTCCCATCTGGCATAGGTGGCAACGACAAGGTAAACGTTTGAAGACAATTATCATCTCCAGTAAATACAGATTTGAAATACTTATTAAATGCAATAGATGCATCTACGTCATCAATTAAGCTGTGCCCATTGAGAGTAAATGAAGGGGTGGTACATGAACTCGGCTTAATACACCTCCAAAAATTTTCGGGCGACGGTTTAATAAAAGAGGGAAGCGATACACCAAAGTATCTTTCCTTGTCATCTTGAGTTTGCAGTTTAAGTTCTTTTTGTTAATGTAGCAATATATTTATCTAGTGTAGGGCTAACCCGAATTTTCGCCTTTTTTTCTTTTTCATTCTTGTAAGTTTGCGTTGTAACTAGAGTGTCTGTCGTGTGGATGGATGGACAAAGCTTTATTTTAAAGAACCTGCAGATTGGCGGCCTGGCCTAGGCCACCCGGGTGCTCGCGGTGAGGTTTAGCCTTTCCGCTGTCTCCCGGGCCTGCTGGATGGCCCAAACTTGGTCTTGCAGTTCTGAGCTGGCCAGCGCATCGCGCCAACGCTCCTCAAGGAGGTCCGGGTTATTATGGGCAAGGATGTTCGTGATATGTGCGCATTTCCATAGGATATGTTCTATGTCTGCGTATTCATGCTTACATAGGCTACAACCAGGATCGGGGAATTGCTTGGGGTAAATGCGGTTGAGGTGTACTGGTTTTGGTAGGCTCTGGTTTGGAGACGTCTCCAGTCTACTTCTTGTGACATATCTAGCTTTTCGTGAGGTGGTGGGTGTACTTCTCTTTGCTTCTTGTAGTGTGTTAATATATCGTGAAATGTGAGCAGCCTGTCCTTGTCATTTTGAGCTTTGTCTGCACCCCCGGAGTTGAGAGATGGGTGTTCCCAGCCGCGGATAGTCAGTTCGCGCAGCGAGGTGAGCCTTCTCATTCCAATTTGGGGGGCAGTCCGGCTCCTCTTCATTTTGTCCCATGTGCGCCGGAATCCACTTCGGGTACTTTGGTGTAATGGCTCCATTCTTGAAGTCCGCCGCCTTGCTATTTAGGATCCTGTGATGCAAGCATTTTTACCCGTCCGTTTCTTATACAAAACGGGCAAATATTCATGAACAATATTTTTGAAAGTTAACCCCAGATCATTTATATTGCAAGTGTTTTCAGAAAAGGCGCTAAAGGAAAAGTCCATAAAGTCAATATTCGGCTCGTCATCAGCGCGAGAAATGTTTGGGTACTTGCAACTTACTTTCCGCTGTTTATAAGGCTCGCTGTGCGCGCTGACGTCACTCTCTCCCTCGCCTGACACGCGCTCGCCGCAGCGCCCGCAGCTGCCGCCTCGTCCGTTCGCCCGCAACACCTGCCGCTACCGCCGCTCGCTCCGCTACCACGACCGCCGCTCGCTACACCGCCGACTCGTCGGTTCACGCGCAAAAAATTAACACCATCTTCCCAAAGGGAACCCTGATGGGATGCGAAGCACCCGCGTTAGCGCCGTTCAACCCGTGACGCCACCCGTGCGCAATGCTGCTGCTTCGCATCCCATCAGTGTTCCCTTTGGGAAGATGGTGTTAATTTTTTTAGCGCCTATTTTAAGTAGCAGGTTAAAAATGTCGCGTTCAGAAACTTTCCCTTCTGGCATAGGTGCCAACGACAAGGTAAACGTTTGAAGACAATTATCATCTCCAGTAAATACAGATTTGAAATAATTATTAAATGCAATAGATGCATCTACGTCATCAATTAAGGTGTGCCCATTGAGAGTAAATGAAGGGGTGGTACATGAACTCGGCTTAATACACCTCGAAAAATTTTCGGGCGACGATTTAATAAAAGAGGGAAACGATACACCAAAGTATCTTTCTTTGCCATCTTGAGTTTGAAGCCCCGCCTCGGTGGTCTAGTGGCTAAGGTACTCGGCTGCAGATCCGAGGGTCGCGGGATCGAATCCCGGCCGCGGCGGCTGCATTTCGATGGAGGCGAAATGTTGAGGCCCGTGTGCTGTGCGATGTCAGTGCACGTTAAAGAACCCCAGGTGGTCGAAATTTCCGGAGACCTCCACTACGGCGTCTCTCATAATCACAGCTGGTTTTGGGACGTTAAACCCCACAAATCAATCAATTGAGTTTGAAGTTTTTTTTGTTAATGTAACAATATATTTATATAGTAGAGGGCTAACCCGAATTTTCGCCTTTTTTCTTTTTCAGTCTTCTAAGTTTGCGTTGTAACTAGAGTGTCTGTCGTGTGATGCAAACATTTTTACCCGTCCGTCTCTTATACAAAACGGGCAATATATTCATGAACAATATTTTTGAAAGTTAACCACAGATCATTTATATTGCAAGTGTTTTCAGAAAAGTCGTTAAAGGAAAAGTCCACAAAGTCAATATTCGGCTCGTCATCAGCGCGAGAAATGTTTGGGTACTTGCAACTTACTTTCCGCTGTTTATAAGGGGAATTTGTTAAAGTTAAAACCCCAGCTTCGCGATCAGATATTCCCGGTACAACATTACACGCAGAATTTATTACATTGCCACTAATAAGAAAGAGATCTAGGATTGAAATTGCACTTTGAATTCTAGTTGGTTGAGAACCTGTAGCAAATCATAATCAAAAACCATGTCTAGCATTGTAACATCGGTTAAATTTCAAGATTGCGAAGAAAAAGTGTTCCAATTAATACTCAAAATTTAAGTCACCAGCTAAGATAAGTAGACCTTGGGGTTTTATGCGAGCGTGCACGTAATCCTCAAGATTTTCCAGAACCGAGACAGCACTTTGGGGGCCCATAAATGGCTCCGAGAATATATCGCACTTTTTTGATATAAGTAGCGCGAAAGATGCTTTGAACGGCTTGAAATTTCGGGCATTCTTAAGAGTTGTAAAGATGCTCTAAATGATATAGCAACCCGTTCAGTCTCAATCATTGCGAAAACACATGAAGTATTTTTTTTGGAATGGATTCGCTCTGTGAAATGTAATCGCTTAGTCAAGCCTCTGAAAGCACAGCAGTCTCTGGTTCATGAGCGGAACACAAAGCTTCAAGCTGGACAGTTTTGTTGATAGTGCTGCGGCAATTTACGTTAAGGATAGATAGCTTTCGGGTATTTGATTTGTGGGGTCATTTACTACGTTTCGAAAGCTTTACCTCTTATTGTTAGCTTCATCCCAACCATACAAAATGTCGTCGACATACAGCTTATCATATACAAGATTGACTTCAGAACCCTTTGCTTTTTCACTTTTTGCAGCTTGCCACAATTTCTTCCTCGTTTCTCAAATGCGAGCATAAAAATCCTCCGATTTCGAAACAGCAGGTCCCTGAGGCTTGAAACATGACTTAAGTGTTGACAATTTTTCGCGATACTCCAATAACTTTATTATCACGTGATGATTTTTAGTTTTTTTTTTCCGAGCCTGTGGCATCTTCCTATTCCCTTGACGGTAATACCAAGTTTATTTAGGGATAAGTTTTCTTGGATGTTAGTCGTATGACATTCAGCGCTTTCGGAGGCGGCTTCTTCAGTACTGTATATTATTAGGTTATTTCTCCGGCTTCGGCTTTTGAGTTCGTCATTTCTCTGTGCTGTAACATGCACGGTTTCCTCAAGATTGGCAAATTGTTGTTATTATTTCGTCTAATTCTATAAGTGTCAGTAGTGGGGCTAATTGACGTTCCAAATTTCTAATGCGGTCGATTAAATGGCTAATATCGCTTTCAATTTGTGCCGTCTTCAGTTAAAATATTATGAATAGTCTTCGTTATGTCGGACTGCACTGAAACTAACTGCATCAGCAGTTACTTTTCCGTGGGTCCAGGGTTTGATTCAACGTCTCCACAGGTCAAAAGATTAACCACAAATGCACAAATATTTGTCAAAAAATCCCGCACTATCGGTGGGCGTGGCAGCAGCAGTAAAAAGCGGTTATCGCTACGGAAGCAATGAGTAGGCATGTATCTACTGGCCTGTGCGACAAAGCAGAAAGGGCTTAACATCTTGTGGGAAGCGTCGTTTGCCCTGCTGCCATACACACTGATTTCCGCGGGCCACGATGACCCTCTTATAACAAAAGGCCTGTCGACGTGATGCGATGTTATCCTGGAAGGAGCATGCGCAGATGACATTATGTCCAGCGGAATGACTTCGCGAAGTGTGCAGGAGCTTGCTCTCGATGAAACGATGAAGTTACATTTCGTAATCCTGGTTGAGGCTACATCGGGTTACATCGGGCTACAGTGGATCGGAACCAGCTACAGGCATGTCCACAAAGCCAGCACCTGTACGACGAAGCAGAAAGGGCTTAACATCCTGTGAGAAGCGCCATTTGCGCTGCTTCCATGCACACTCTTCATTATGAGAGACGCCGTAGTGGAGGGCTCCGGAAATTTCGACCACCTGAGGTTCTTTACCGTGCACAGACACCGCACAGTACACGGGCCTCGTAATTTCGCCTGCAGCAACACTCGCTCGCACAACACATGAGCTTTTACCGAAGAGCCCCCCCGTTTGCACGGAATTACGTGTGAATACTATCTCTCTGCTACATGCGCGATTACAAAGATATCCTGTTTGCCTTCATCTGTGAATCTCAAATGGTGCTTCGCAAAGGACAGCTTACGGCATCTTCGGAATGTCAATATACACCACCCATCAGAAATTCTATAGGTACATTTCTTGATTTCATTGTTATTATGTGCCTAATTGTTATCGTATTTGATTTTTCATGACGCATTTCGCAGCTGTTTTAGCCGCCGCGTGGGCGTTTTATCCGAGATTCAGTAATTTCTTGCACATTACTGAGACAAGCATAAAAACGCACATTTGAGATACGTCATCGGTGCACAACTAGTGTGCTCTGTGCGAGTGTTTCTTCATAAGCAAGAAGTAACGCCAATTTTCCAGGATAACGCAGACTTCCTTGACTTACTGATCGCATGTGGGGAGATTTATGTAGGAAACGAGTGGTGCCCGTGCTGTAACTGCGGTACAGAAAGAATCACGCACGTCCCACCGTTGCAGTGCTTCAACGGGGGCTAGAGGTCAGGGCATGTTGAACGTGGCTTTGTGACACCCACAATATCATAGATACCCTACCACAAGGGGTCGCAGGTCACGGGGCACGTGGGGTTACAAAGCGAGGCGGCTCTCTCAGCAGTAGCGTTGCAGTACATTGATATTCTAAATCCTTGCGCGAATATGGCGATGATGCGATAGCTATTATGCAATAGAATGCGAATTCCCTTCGTTTCGTTCCCGGAACTTGCAGGTTACCACGGACGAGGCGGCTACCTCACAGTGTCTACTCCTCCGTACGCATCTCCGCTTGCTCACGCCTTCGTGGAAGCGGGAGAGACCTTGGGCTACCCCAACATCGACCTCAACGGACCAGTTCAGACAGGTGAGCAGAGTTATTCAGCAATCGTAAAGTGAAATTTGACTAAGTGAATAAAGCCGAGTGACTGCACGTCTGCGTTTCGAAATATATGTACCAGACTAGATGAAAACAGGGGTTGCGATTTTTTTTTTTTTGCCGTCAGAGGCAGCAATTCCTTGACATCAAAACCGGAACCATTATTCCTCAAGATTGGAACAGACAGAGGTTAGTGAAATTGGATGGTAATTATTGCATGATGGTGACGACACTGCTTTCGGTGCTGGAATAGCCTCACCTACCTTCCAATCTTGTGGCACCACTCCAGATGGCAGGGGCATTGCTGAAAAATGTGACATAGATGTGTGACTGGTGATATGTTTAGTACTCTTTAGCATCTTGGAATTGCTAAAACACAGGTTAGTGAAATCCCATTGATGCCGGCAGAATAGGATAACTTACGGGAGCTAATTAACTCAGCAATTCCATTAGCATCAACCAATATATAGGACATGGGTGGATGGTCGAGGTAAGGACACTCTGAGAGGTCAGAAGAAGGCTCAGAAGGAAACACGCTCGAAAAAAGGGAGTTAAGTTAATGGACTAGTTTATGACAGGGCCATCATCGTCGTCAACTAGTGATAATGGTCTATGTGGCTTTAGGATGATGTGTTTCCAGAGCTGTTTGGGATTATTTCGCAGTACGTTAGGCAGTGATGCTGAAAAAAAAAACGACCGTTTAGTGTCTGCGACTAATGAAATAAACTGCTTTTGTTTCAGTCGTGCGGTATTTTTCCCAGACAAAAGCACCACTTAGTCGTTTGCTGAGCGGAATAACCTTTTCGTTATTTAGTCGCTTCAGCGTGCCGTTGCACCACGGAGATGAGGGCCGTTGTGTTGCAGTAGTAGTAGTTGGGATAAAGCGTTCCGCGAGTTCAAGCAACTTGTTCTTGAAAAGTGTCCAGTTCATTTCTACGGTGCGCTTCGGGAACTCTGAAACATAGTGGGTAAGGAAGTCAGGAAGTGCGGCATTTATGCTTTCATAATCGCGTTTGTGGTAAAGAGATACTTTCTCTTTATTATTATTATTATTATTATTATTATTATTATTATTATTATTATTATTATTATTATTATTATTATTATTATTTTGCAGGTCGGTAGTTGAAAGGCCAGTCCTGCGCATAGTACGAAATGGTCACTTAATCCGTGTAGATGCATTATCGGAGACACACTATCAGGATGGGATGACAAAATAAGGCCGAGTGTGTTGGGACATTGCATGTAACATTGCACGTTTTAACGCGTAGGTGATCATACAAGCTGAGTTAATCCAAAAGTAGGGCATGTGTTAATATACTTTCAGGGTTGTTCTTAGAGTGAGGGCGGCTTCAGAGCAAGTTATGCCGGTTAAGTTGAAGTCCCCGAACAGGAGCAATGGTGCGCGACGAAGTGATGTAATATATTGCAGTGCTTCGTGAAAATGAAAAGAGATAGAGAGATCTGCATCGCGGGGCCGATAGCACTCACCGATAAGAGTTGTGGAACTTTACCGTGCTGTCCGGACTCCTCAGGATTCGTGTAGGCTAACACCGAAACCTACGTGCATGTGGATATCTCTACACTCACCCAAAGTAGCCCCACAACAGTTCTTTAACACAGTTATGAAACGGTGCCGTTCAGTCTTGGGGGTTCCTGTCAACATGTAAGCCAATTAACATTGTTCGGTAAGCACCGCGAAGTTCGTAACTCGGGTTCAAACACAGTTGGAAATGTCCTGCTCTTTCAACAACTTCCATGACTAGAAGCAACTATGTCACTGGAGCAGAACTAGCATTGACTCATTTATCTATCGCGGAAACATCCTCAGTAATATGGTAGTACGTTTTGAGCTCTACTGATAAATAAAACGTATGTATATATCTTTAAGAACACCGCAGAAACCTTGGCATCGAAACTGAATGAACCTTTTCTTAACTGTTCAAGCTAACATAAGCGATTTTATATGAATACAGCACGAATTGTAAGAATACTATCGCGTTCTAGAAATAACTATTGTGAGACAATGATGATGATGATGTTCCTTTACACTTGGCATCTACCCACTTGGGGGGATTAGCCAATACTCAGGCGGATTTGAGGTCAATTTACTAAGTTATGTTACCTAAAAACAACGTTCAGGCCGCAACACTCTTCCTCCTTTATTGAGTCGAGCCAGCGCCCCGCTACGCAAGCCCAAGCGATGATGAGTACTGACAGGGGAGAAGATGAAGGGTATTAAATTATGAATAATGCTGTCACTAATTCCCGGCGAGCCGAAGCGGCCAGCCTGGCCGCGACTTAAAGTGGGGAGAGAAGCCAAACGAAGGGCTTTAGACGCGAAACGTGGACTATTTTGAACCACGGCAGCGATGGTCGGGAGACACCTCAAGGGGAGTGACAAGATAGTTCACGCGGGATGTTTCCTCGTTAATTACGTAGGGTCCAAGGAATCGCGACCGGAATTTTTCACACAACCCGGGGACACGAGTAGGCGTCCACAGGAGCACTTCGTCGCCAGGATGGAAAGAGACGTCACGATGAGAGCTGTCATACCGCTCCTTGGGATCGTGTTGATTGGCTCCAGTTCTGAGGCGAGCAAGTTGCCGACGTTTTTCAAGGCGGGAGACAGCTCCGACTATATAAATAGAGATGCTCACACTATATAGACTTCCTTGTTTGTTTGTTTGTTTTGTGGGGTTTGACGTCCCAAAACCAGTTGTGTTTATGAGAGACGCCGTAGTGGAGGGCTCCGGAAATTTCGACCACCTGGGGTTCTTTAACGTGCACTGACAACGCACAGTACACGGGCCTCAAGATTTCGCCTCCATCGAAATGCAGCCGCTGCAGCCGGGATTCGAACTCGCGACCCTTGGATCAGCAGCCGAGTACCATAGCCACTAGACCACCGTGGCGGGGCGCTATATAGATTTCAAACTTAATAGGTGAACAAGTTGGGCTAATGAATTCGAGCATTACTGAACGCTTTGTACACGATTTGTGATTGCCACAATTTATTCCTTTTCTGAAACTTTTTCTACTACTACGTTTGTGTGCGTTACGAAATTGAGGGGTCACATTTATAAACCTTACGTTTTGTAAGTGCCTGTTTCCGTTGGGCTGTTGCTTTTCTGAGATGTTCGTCAATACAATACTTCCTCATATTTTACGTGCGAAAAGCAGGGCATGAATATGAAAAGTGCTGTCTTCAGTGGAGGGCTTTGGAAATTTCTACCACCCCGGGATCTTCGTTGGTCATTAAGAATGCCCAGCACGCGGCGTTTGCGCCTCCAAGAAGATGCCCATTGTCGACTCGAATTCTTCACAAAATAACAATTCTTCGCTGAGATGACTTTGTGAACATGTGCCTAGTCTGTCATTTTCCTTTGGTGCAAGAATATGATGTGTGACAAGGGTTATCTGTCTTTTACTGCAAGGTTTAATTATTTTCGTTGGCTCTCTCACCTATGTGATTCGTTCGTATCTCACACGTGTTGCCACTCAGCGAGATGTAATGAAGGAGTGAATTCCTCAAGGTGCCCCAAACCACTGGCATGGAGCGCCAGAAGAGATACCGTAATGTTTTTACCTGGGTGATTCTCACTGCCTCGTGTAATCACAAACTTAGTGGGCAATGGGTTAGCTCTATAATTGCTCCTCAGGAATGCGCAGCTCGAGCTCGTAGGCCCTAACCCTAACCTTCCTTGCACAGCTTGGACTAGAGGAGAGATAGTCGAGTATAAATCTATCAGTTGGTACGTGAAATGTTGTGTGCTCTAAAAATAACCGTAGTGATGTTCCATTGAATGTGAAATGATCCGGTCAACACAGGTTTCGCCATTCCTCAGAGCACCCTAAGGAGAGGTGCCCGCTGCAGCACAGCCAAGGCTTTCCTGGAGCCATGCAGGGGACGGCCTAACCTGCACATACTTGTCCGTGCGCAAGTAACAAAGGTAAGGGTAAACAGTTTTTTTCCCGGCAGAGATTCGCGTATTTTGTGAACGTGCTTTTTGAAGTGTGAAGCATTACAAAAGGTATTGAAACATCGCTATTCTACGACTAAAGATGACTGTGTTGAAGACATTGGAAAAGCTTCTCTGGTTCTAACTAGACGACCGGTAGGGCCAGACGGCCAGCCGATAGGAAACTACACTGGCTGCCCCTAGCTCGAACACCTGGATCGGCGTTTCCGCGAGTCCGCGGTGGTGACAACTACTGAAAAGCATGGCTGTTCCCAGTTTTAAACTCGATCTGCAATCACTCGAATTCCCTATGTTTTCCTATATCCTGTGCCTAGGGAGTCGTCGGCTCGTTACTGTACAGCCAGACCCCGCATACCAAGCTGCGCTCTTGCAGATACCATCAGGTTGCCAAACGACTCTTTCCAGCCGCGCGCTAATGCAAGAATATTTCCGCCGCTTTGTTCGCGCATCAGTTACGCGATTCCTTACGCAGAAAGCCAGCGCAGCCGAATTTCGTGTACATACACTATGTACGAAAGCGCTGGCCTAAACGAAAGTACACATCTACTGTTTGAGAAGCTCATGTCGTAATAAATGACACACATACTAATAATGCTCCACTAAACGGAGAGAAAGAGATTTGTCTCGAGTGAAGTGTGCCGAAGAAACCAGCACAGTGTCTGTCAATTTCTTGCCGATGCGCGAGTTTCTTATCCACGTCGTCCATCTTAGCTGTCTTGGGAAACAACGCGTTGCGAACTTTCCAACGTGACGACACGCTCTGAGGTGCACAGCAATAGACTTTTGATTTGACTTTTATCCTATTGTCAGGCTGGTGCGTGACCGCATGGCGCCGAATAAAGAACTGTGCAGCTGTCTTCCTATAGCCCGCCGTAACGTGTTGGCTTTATATGCGAACCCTAAATCGTCTGTTTCCACGCGCGTCTGCTAGGTGGCGAGTCGTTGTAATCGCAAACTGCACCAGCAGTTGAGATGATGGTGCTTCTGTAGCACGAACATCGCGGTTTTATGGGTGCAGTGCTATTACGGCAATGTAATAAGCAACACATATATTCTACCACCACCCGGCATGGTTTTGCCCAACTTTTCGCAGCGCACGCTACCGTGCGCTGCGCGTGCTCGAACACAACAGACGTCTGAGCTTGTGCACTAACGTGAGCACCAACGTTGCGTCATACCACAAGTTACTAATCGTAGCCCATGATGCCGTCAACGTTCCTCGTTGACCCACGTTAAGCCACGTTCCTGGTTGGCCCACTCATGCACTTCGCACAAAGACCTTGATCCCACTTGTAGCACTTGGCTGAGTGGCAAACGATTCCTCGTAGGCAATTTCCAATTTTCTTGCTGACTGCTTCGCACGACACCCATTTCCACACTTTGGGGAACTGCAGGATTTATTTATTTCGACTGGTCACATGATACTCCGATTGGTTTCTGTTCATATATTCTCCGAGTATGAAATTTTGGAAGAATGCGTTGACTGCAGTAATTAGGGCAATAGGACTGGAATGACAGGGACAACAAATAGGGCAAGGGAAGGCCAACACGGAATACTATTTCACATTATGTGTTACTGCATAGGCCACCGGCAAACCCTCACAAGCGCTGGTAGGAACCCCGGAGACTTCGATCCTACAATAATTTTCTTGAATGCCAGAACTTTCTTGGTAAATCTGCATGACACTGTGTTCTGAACTTGGCCTTGACAAGACGACCGTCTAAGGCATAACGCAAATATAATCACCACGAGAAATCGAACCCATGCTTAAAGTATAGAAAACGAGCAGTTTTTCCTCTACAACACACGAATAACTGAAGGGGAGGGGCCGTATCCGTTTATTATAGCTCGCTTAATAAAGGCATACTGTCCCTTTACTATAGGAAGTGTACACGCTGTGCGTTTTTTACTAGGAAGGTTCACAGAAGCGTGCAGTGTGCTTGGCTGAAAAAGCGACAGGGCCAGTAAAACAAAAGCGCCGTCAAAATTCCCTGATTCGAGTGAAATGGAGATTCTATGGAAGTTCTATATGTATCAGGCACGATTCCAAGGAAACTCACCGTGAGCCACTGGGGCGCCGAAAATGGGGTGGGGGCACGTAGTTTAATAATGATTTAAGCTTTACGTGCGAAAACGAATATGATTGCGAAGCACGCCGTAGCCGCGGCTGCTGTGTTTCTTTGGAAGACAAATGTTCAGGCGCGTGTACTGTGCGATGTCACTGCACGTCAAAGAACCCCAGGTGGTCGAAATTTACGGAGCCCTCCACTACGGCGTCTCTCATAATCATGGCGTAGTTTTGGGACGGCAAACCGCAGAAATAATCATCATCATCGTCGTCGTCGTCGCCGTGATGGAGGTCTCTGGAAATTTCGATCTCCTGGAGTTATTTAAAGTACATTAACATCGCACAGTATACGGGCCTCTAGCATTCTAGCATTTTTTCTTCAAAAACGCGACCGCCTGCTCTCGGGATCAAACCAATACTCCGGGTCAACGGTAAAACACGATAACCGCCGCACCACCGTGACGTACATTGTCACATATTTTTTACATTCACCGAATACAAGGGTTCTTCAGCACAATTGTGTGAAATTCAATGATCGTCACGTAGGTCAACGCTTTCATTACGTGCCTTATGCGACTGCAGGTTCTCTTCGAGGAAAACCGAAGAGCCCGCGCGGTACTGTTCCGGTACCGAAGACTGCAACGGACTGTCAGGGCGAGGCAGGAGATCATCCTTTCGGCTGGGTCCATCGGCAGCGCACAACTTTTGATGCTTTCCGGAGTGGGTCCACGTCTTCACCTGGAATCTCTAGGCGTAAGTAGGTTGTATTTCTGTGCCCGTTGAACTGCTGGCTTCTTAGAACTGCGAAGGAATTTCGTGTAGCGGTTATAATACGGCTGGTCAGGACTGCGTACAAGTAATTACTTCACACGTCTATATTATTTTGGAGGGGCGGGATCTAGCGCAGTGAGCTCGCAGGTGCTCTCAGCTTATAACAGGTGCGCCAAGAATAAGTTACTGAATCTAGATCGCGTCTTTTACAAAAATGTCACATATGAAAATACTAGGAACAGGCCATATGGGGTTACATATGGGACGTGTCCGTAGATGCGGATATTTTGCGAATTCGTAACATGCATATATGGCAATTCTTGCATAGGTCTTGGATTGTCGATACCACAAAATGGGCAATACGGCAACCTGCGAACACGTACCATATTTATCCCGATATTTCCAATTTCTGATATGCCCGTATATGCGACCAGTATAAATATGGCGCATGTCCCTTGTCACCATAGTTCTCTAATTCATGATTGAATTCTTTTTTAGGTTTGGTATTGCCACATATGGCTTAATCTCGAATTGATCAAAACGTTGGCTGACGTTTAGCTCTCCTAAAGCTAGAGATCGCGAGGGAAAAGTATGTTCGGCTCCTCTATACCATGCTATCCTGCCCCCCCCCCCCCCCGCCCTTCTCATTTGCTGAGGAGTTTCAGCAAGCAATTGTCCATTTGCTTGACATTTCGTAGCCTGCATGCCGTCTTGCTACATGTACGGCATGGTTCATGGTTGGTCTCATCCCGTCGCTTGCGCTCACGTGCGCATGGCGGCAAGAAATCCACATTGGAAGGGCGAGACGTGCGCCGAGGTGTCGACTGTTTTCTAGGATGGTTGAATGACGGCCGAGCGGAGAGCTGAGGAAGCCGGTTCCGCTAAGCTCGGAGAGGTACGCCATGTCTCCGCCGTAGCGAACGCTCGTGGACCGGAGAGCAGCCGCTACACTGTCGTCTAGTCACATGGTAGGGAGACGTAGAGTATGGCGTTACGTCACCTGCACTCTGGGCCTTAGCTCTGGCCCACCGGCAGTTAAATGCCACGCGGCCAGAGTAAGGAGTCTGTGAGACATGGAGTAGAAGGGGTATCACTTGAACAATGCTCTAAGATTGTCATATGCGGACACGTGGCACATATAACGCGATTGGCCCAATGCCTAATACGACCATATATGAGAAATGTTGTAATGCGGTGGCTTCTCCGAATATGTATTAGAAGCTAGAATATATACTTCGGCAAATTGGTGGAAATTCATTTTCTAAGAATAACGGTGGAGGTGCGGGCTATCGAGTGACACGTACGGTTGCTTTGGTTTGTTTATTTAAGTGGAAAGCCATTAGCACTCTCCTGTGACACGCGCGCTTGTTTCGGTTGTTTTACGGGAAGTGCCGTTATCATACAGATATCACGTGGCCGTGAGGGTTTGAAAGCAGCAGAACTCAAGCCGATGTCGGGCGAACTGTTTATTGGGCGAACCTGTGCCCAGCAAAACAATGCACAGCGATAGAGGCCTGAACAGTCGTCGGTCGACGGAAAAATCTGACAAACGGAGAAATGCGTCGGCTTTTATACACGCGTCATAATGCGTTCGCGCACTATCTCTGGAATTCTAGAAGACACTCAAATGTGCGCTTCAGGCATGCAAATTTTCAAGAACGGTCAACATGGTTCCCAAAGCGACATGCAAGGTCAACGCAGCCAGCTCTGCGCGTAACAAAAAGTGATAACGGCACTCCCCGCAAACCAGTGTTGTACACGTTCCTCCAAAACAGGAACGAAAACTCGTTCCTCGTTCCTTGACAATTTTGTAACGAGTTCCCGTTACAAGTTCTTTAATAGAAAAGGAACGCGTTCCAGTTACATTTCGAAAATTGGAACCTGTCGTTACACTGACGTTACATTTGATTTCTAAAATTGAAAATTAATCCTGAGGTGAATTAAAGTTAACATATTAAATCTCACATCGACCTATGTATAACTGAAGAATTTCAACGTCACCGGCGGCATATTATCTGGAGACAAAGAAACATCCAAAGAAATGCTCCGAGGCAAACATTTTCAAGGAGCACCGAACATACTACGGACAACTCCACTGCAACTTTGGCGCTAGTCTATTACAAGTGCAACACTTTCCACTTCAGTCTTCAGATGCGTAACCAGGATACTGCGCCTCAAATGTGCAAATAGGTAGTTACTCACGTGCACCAGTGCACATAACACTGGTGCATCTGACACTAAAAGTTAGTAATAGACCTTTTGATTTAGGACAGCATATAAAGGTTTGTGCCTGACCTGTGGCATTGCGTTAAAATACTGGAACAAGATTCTCCGATGTCGACAGCATTCCCGGTCCTCAACGATTTTGCTCAAAATTGGTGGCCCTTGCAGCGTTTTAATAAACTATTTGGCAATTCTGGACATATTGCTTTTACTTAGTTCTCATCACTTTAAAGTATTTGTAATATACTGAACTTTTTTTTTATTATAGCTGCGTTGAATGTATGCCGGTGTGAGGAATTTCAATAATGTTATCTTGTGCGTTTACCGCCGAATTAATAACACGGGACTGTTTTCTTCTTTTCTTCGTGGCATTAGAAATAAGCATTATTTGCCTGTTCAATTTGAGGGCACGACATTAAGGCAAGGCTGAAATGCTGTTGTGGTGCAGGAAATAAATAAGAAAATAAATAGGCTCACATGCACAATTTGACGGTACACCAGCCGAAGATGACCCAAACCACACAAGCATAATTGACTAATTAACAGGACATTCCTGTGTAGCTAACCCTTTGGTCGCGTACTAATGATAGGAATGAAACCATACTTTTTATTAGAAATAAACTGGGCATCTCCGAACGTAACTGACCGAGTTAGAGCGATGTTAACTTCGCTCAGCATTACAAACATGCACGCACGCACGTAAGCATGTTCAGCACACGTTCGCGTTAGCACGTGTATATATCCTTCCGAAAAGCCTTTCGTTTCTGCTTTTTGCCGAGGGCATAGGGCTGTTGACGCTAGATTAAGGCGCGGCCCTTTCACTTCAACTAAGACACCTTGATGAGATTGACGCACAGAGTGTCTTACAAGTATGGACAACCATGGCCGTAACCGCGTTCTCAGAACCAATGCGGGGAGAGGCGATATAGTAAAGCACGCGTTGACAGTGTTTTAGTTCGGAGCGAACACTGGTGGCGGAATCATAAGGGACGAAAGAAACTTCGCTGTTGCATGCAGTTCCTCCCGCGTTGCCGTACACCGATACCGGGCTGGCTGATAGCCGGATACTACTTGTACAGCGGTCATTGTAAGCGGCCACCGCCAATGAGTAGCGGGATACCCTGACGTCGTGTGGCCGCAGTGAAGGGGAAGCGTCATCCCCGTCGAATAATCGAAGCCCCAATAGGATGTCGTTTTCGTGCGTGATTTTCTATGAGGGAGCGATAGTGGCGGCAGGAAAAGTGGGACTCCAGGGAGGGCTTGTTTGTAGCCTTGGATGATGTGATGCGTACGTGCGATCGTCGTGGTGTGGAACGTGTATAGAAGTAACGCCGTTCCCTTTGCCGTTCCTTCGTAAATGTAACGCGTTCCCGTTCCCGTTACAGTTCCACCAATCCAAAATGGAACGATTGCGTTCCTTCGTTCCTTCCAAAAGGAACTCGTTCCAGGAACGTCGTTCCTTGGAACGGCGTTGCGTACAACACTGCCGCAAACAACCGAAAAGAGCGCGCGCGTCACAGGACAGTGATAACGGCTTTCAGCTCAAACCAAAACAACCGTACGTGTCAATATACAAGGCCATGAATTACAAGAGAAGAACAATACACAAAGGAGTCCTATTCAGCAGGGGCAACTCGAGCAGTCTCGTCAACATGCGGCATGCCAGCCGACCTCGACGCCTGATCCGCGGTGCGGCGGCCTTTCCCTTCTTCGATGTTTGATTTACTGCATCACACAGACAACTCACTGACGACTTCTGTAGGCTGTCGGACGAGCACCACTTAAATTGCCTTCGGCTGCTTTCTAGAGAATTCCAAGTGCATAATCTGATCTCAGCGCCCGCAAAGCCGTGGGAGTTCTCTCGGAATTACTGGTTCCTTCGATGACACGGATAAGAAACTTCGAAAGAGCGTCGATCTCGCTCCGCCTCGTCGGCGTCAGCCCAGGCTCTGTGACTTCTCCCTCTCTCTGTGTGGCTTCGCGAGCTCACCCACCGGGAAAGAACTGTTCAAAGCTGCGGCTTTGAAGATTCGATACGTCACCAGAATCTCGAATCTCGCCGTGCGGGCAGTAGCGAGACTGCACACGTGCCGAGGCCTTTCACTGTGCGCGCCGTTTTTATTCGCAGGGTTGGTCTTGGGCGCTCTGTCTCTGAGATGATGCCATGCTTCTTGACGTTGTAGGCGTTCTTTCGTGACAATGTTCATCTGGCTTCTCAGCTGTTTCGCTGCCTCCTGGTTCCGGGTGTAAACTAGGGACGTACGATTATTATGTGCGAACGGACAATTATTATGCCACTAAATAACGCGTGTAGTCATGCCAGCACATGTAAACTTGCACTAAGCTTTAAAGGTATCGACGCACGCGTTACGAGAATTCAACCAGAGTAGCATTTTTACCACCGTTGCCCTCGGGCCTTACCGCTGTGATCGAGTTTCTCTCGATACATATCTCTGCAAACAACACTACACACGATTACATAAAGCTCGTGTTTTCCGTAAAGTTGGTTTTTGCATCATTGCACTTTGGACTTTGGGTAATATCTCCCTTTATGCAAATGACGCCACGTCGTTTAAAGAAAACTACCTCAAAGAGTCTCTCGGTAATGCAACGCATTCATCATATATCCTAGCAGCGTTCGAACGGTCTTCTGAAGTGAAAACACAAGTGAACTAACCTAACAGAATTACACACCTTTGCTAACATATATGTACATGCACAACTCGCCAAAGAACGAACATCTGTCAGGTGAATTACCATGTGCATGCACGCAGATGTTTGCATGTTTCACGTCGCCGTACAAGGAGTCACACGAAACAAAACACCCTCGCAAGCAACTCCTAACCTCTTCCACAGAAATGCCAGTAGAAGTTACGATACCACAGAAACACATGAAAGGTGCGGAACAAATCTGCCTTACATCTTCACTACACTACTTTACCATTTGCGTCTAATCGTTGTCTGTTAAAGGAAAGCTCTTTGAGAAGCACAATAATATAGCCTCCTTTTCATTGCATCTTGGTTCGCAGTGGTGGTACCGCCGTCTATAGGTATGGTCGACCGAAGCAGTACATCTTCATGTTAATCGCACCGACGGTATATTGCTTCTCTAGGTTCAGCACGGCAGAGCTTAGGTTATACTATATTGCTGTTCACAGAGTGTCATTAGTGTTTCGGCTTTTGCGTTGCATTAACTTGCTACGCGGGTCCGCCTACACTGGAGCTTCGCACGCACAGTGTTTTTACGCGCCTTCTGCTTCGTGTGTGATGAAATCGAATAGAAAACGGCTGCACCAAACGCCGCGAAAGGACAACGACCTTGACGGCAGATCCTCACGCAGATAAATAAATTGGTATACCAAGAGACAAACTCAGCGGGAAGGGCCGGAGCACATTGGCGCGTTCACATTGGCACACATTGGCATGTTCACATTGGCACATTGACGCTTGCTTTACTGGATCAGTGCGCGTTGCTGTAGAACGGCTACCACATACGCCACACAACAGTATAATGGTTGTAAATTGACCAAGCAGCGCACCGGCAGGACGCTACAAGCCAAACACAACCAAAATAATACGACCGCCGGCAAGCAAATCATGCGCTTTAGCTGCAGCGCACTTTGCGTTCGCAAAACGAACCTCTGACAGCCCGTTCGATTCGTTTGCAAGGTTTCACCTTTCGCGAAAGGTCCTGGTTTACGGTAGGTTTGCGCAGAGTTCTGGCGCGTGCAATGCAGTGTACGCAGAGCAATCCGAGTTGTTCGACAACTCTCGCTTGTGTGCAGTTGTTGAGGATCCTTATGCAATGTCAACGAACCGCTGATGTCTGCTTTTTAGGTTCATATGTCCAGGGCACTCAACCGATTTCCCGCTCCTCCGTCGCCAGATTTCCACTTGTATAATCAGCAGCTGTTTACCGATGTCGATGACAGAAGGATCAACCACATTTTTTTTTCATGTCCAGATTCCAGTGATAAGCGATCTTCCCGTGGGTGAGAACCTGCAAGACCACATCGGCGGCGCGGGAATCAGCTTTATGATCAATGATTCCGTGTCCGTTGTGAGAAAGAGATTCAATCCGAAGACGGCCTTCGATTACTTCATCAAAGGGCAAGGTGAGTCACGCGTTCTGCACAACAATTTGTTTCATGAGTTACAGAAGAGTCTTGCGGGAGTCATGTTTGGTAATCTTAGGATAGCCTAAGGCAAAAGACTATACGATAAAAATCTCAATATGGGAACGGGAGATCGGCATTGCGGTGTTCGACTACTCGGGAGTACGAGTTGCGAGCTTAACGCCGATAATTTCTATATAAATCTCGATTTATGTGTAGCAGAAAACGTAGGAACAGCACATGTTTCATGAAAGCGCACTTCTGAGAAAACGCGGCCTCCACCGCTGTTTAACGCTTTCAAATGTCTAGATTTGGTTTTCGATCCCCTTCGTTATCGATGGGCCAGGACATGTTGAAGAAGGAACATGTCCGAAGTCGAGGAAGCAGAAAAAAAGAACGAAAGGAACAATGAGCGTCGCCTCGTTTGTGGCACGAACCTACAAGGAAATTCGTGCGGAATTTTTCGTAAATAAAAACATTTAAGTTGACGAAAAATTCGTCTTGGTCCAGGAATTGAAACCAGGACCAATGCCTGTTCGGAGCGCTCGTTGTGTCAATTGAGCTAACCAGAAGCTAACCAGGACAGAGCGAGGGCGAATTTATTGGCAATTCGAAACACGTGGGTGAGTTGGCGAATGAGGGAAATGTGGCAAATATGGCAAATGTGCTCTCCCGAATCCCGGAAGGCGGAGTAACTCTATCTTGACGTGTTCCGTAGAACTCATGTGCCACGAAAAATAATATTTTATATCATTACTTTCTCTTACTTCATTGCATCAAACATTATTAGGGGTGGTGTACAACTACGGCCATTCGCCAGCTTGACGAGCTGGCTGTAATATTACTAGGCTTCACAGCACAGTATAATAGTAAGTGATGAGGTTGTTGTTGTGTGGGGTTTACCGTCCCAAAACCAGCTCTGACTATGAGAGACGCCGTAGTGGAGGGCTCCGGAAATTTCGACCACCTGGGGTTCTTTAACGTGCACTGACATCGCACAGAACACGGGCCTCAACATTCCGCCTCCATCGAAATGCAGCCGCCGCAGCCGGGATTCGATCCCGCGACCCTCGGATCAGCAGCCGAGTACCATAGCCACTAGACCACCGTGGCGGGGCAGTGATGAGGTTTCAGGTGCGAAAACCATGACATGGCGATGAGGCGCAACGTATCAGATGGTTCGGTAAATTCCTACCATCTAGGTCTTTTTTTTTTAACGTGAATGCCGCGATAGGCATAACCACCAGACCGCCACAGCAGAACAGAACAGACATGAAATTACGGAATACCCAATCAGCGTAACCGTTACATAAACAACTTGTAAGGTCTAGTATTGAATACGAATGATCTTAGTGGGACCGAAACAAATAATTATTAATCGAGCACAACCAACACCACAGGTCTCTTTCCATTCCGTCACATTACTGGCGCTTTTGACGCGTATTACCAAGGAAGCGCACTTGGCAAACTTCCAAACTTTTGCTTCCAGAGAAAGTGTCTCGTTTACTGTTGTTCTATCGTGTTTTTCATAATTTACACATGCGAAATGAGCTTCTTAGTTAGTCTTCTTTTATTTGGCTTGTGTACTAACCACTCTCATAAAGTTGCTGTTCTTTCTTGTGTTGCAGTAACTTGTTTGAAGAGCCTCATCAAATGCAATCAAGCAGTTTAACTACTCGCACCCCCTTGTCGCCACTGTGCTAAGTGCTTCGGCCTGTAAGTCCGCTATCGACGATTAGTCTTTTACAGCGTAAGCTGTTATGAGATCACAACAACGTTCGTTTTTGCGCCGTAGTTGTCCGCCGCCGCCGCCGCCGCCGCCGCCGGTGTCCGTAACCACTATCGCTGCAAATTTTAGAAAAAAAAAATAACCAGAACCGACGAGTATTCCAACTGCCTGGATTCGAACCCACACCCTCTGCGTGGCAGTCGAGTGTTCTACCACTGAGCTACGCCTGCGGTTGAAAAATCATCGCTAAAAGACCTCAACAGGTATAACGTCTGCCGCGGAATCGCATTAACAAACGTAATGTTACGTTGAAAAATAGTAATACGCCGCTACACGTCGCGAAAATGGATTGTGTAACGAGGTCGAGCAATCATTTGAAAGAACACAGGGCTGCATGGTTTGTAGCTCTGAACCCATTACGGAGGCACTTGTAATTATGGCGTAGTGGGTACTTCCCTACTTGGCAAAATGGTAAGTTATGGCGCAGGAGATACCTACCACTTCTACTTGCACTAGTTTCCTCAAGCGTTTAAAGTGGCCTCTGAGACAGTAGCTCCTCCAGCTTACGCTGTCACTGTCCTGCGGTTCCGCGCAGGCTTGGCTCTTTTTTCGTAGGTGCTGCTAATAATAATGAAAAATTATATACTTTGTCCTCACAAACACCCACCCGAATCGAAGTGGCATGTCATCATTATTACCCCAACTTATATAAAGGATACGGGAAAGTCTGGCCCCAAGAAAGGGCGAAACTCGACCACATGATCTGTTGGGCCTTACTCTCAAGCACCCATGCGGAACAACACGTATAAAGACAAGTAGTAATAGGATACGGCGCTGCTCAGCACAGTTCTAGATAAGCAACTACAAGCAGTTCGGAAAGCCGAGAATGCGCAAAGGCCTAGGGATTTCGGCTGTCACCTAGAAGAGGGAGCTAGTCCCTCACAATTTGGCCGTTTCAGAGTAAAGTTGTTGCCTCATTCATCGCCACCACTCCCTATTTTAACGCCTTCGGCCATTGATGCTATCAAAACAAGCGGATAAACAAACTAACAAAGAAACAATAAATAAACAAAAGTGGGACACATCAGTAAGGTTCTTAAGGTTGTGGTAGCAGGTGCTGACAACGGAACAATGAAATATAATGTTCGATTCCTGCTATTTGGAGTCCCGTTTGTGCAACGTTCGAGCTTGCTGGCTGCTTTTCATTGCGGTTGTTGCACATGATGTACGCTGCAGGTCCCCTGACCGTGCCTGGAGGCGTGGAGGGCATCGGCTTCATCCGCACCAAGTACAACGCGCCGCACACAGACTGGCCCGACGTCGAAGTGCACTTCGTCTCGAGTACCCCGGCGGCCGATGGAGGCCGCACCATCCGCCGAGTAATGGGCATGACGGACGAGGTGTGTGTGTGTGTGTGTGTGTGTGTGTGTGTGTGTGTGTGTCGCTACACGAGAACAATTGGACGCGTTGGTTGCTGTTCACAGCAAAGGCTAACGCGAACGACAGAGGCTGAGAACCGTACGCATCCTGTTGAGCCGCTGTCTTCTAGACGTTCTCAGGAACTGTTGATGTGCATCACTGTCAGTTTGCAATCTGAGTATACGTCATTGTTAGCCCAACTAGACGGCGCTCACCTCATTGTGTGCAACGATATTAGGAATTAATTATGCTTAGCGACGAATTACTGAAGATTTACGTCTTTCTTGAGCTGTGCTAATACCAAGAGTGCGAAGGGAATTCGAACATTTATGTTCAAGTGCAAATCGAGCCGAATATTGTACGAATAATTTTGGAATATTTTTTAATAATACCATGCGAAACTATGGAAAAGTGTGCTGTTACACATGGGCAAAAAGATTTATTGCATTACTGGTGTATTCCCACTGTGCCATTCCAAAATCCTAGACAGCAGTCCAACGGAGAACTGTAAACATAAAGCTGAACTGCACTGCAGTACACGAGTGTTAGCTTTTCCGCAGTGCACGAGTGTTAACTTTGCCGCAGTAAACGGATGTTAACTTCGCCGCCGTGCACAAGTGTTTTGCCGTAGTACACGGGTGGTATACGGCGAAGCGTACTACATGCAGGAATGCACTTCCCACGAGACATAGCATATTCTTTCCTGTAATTTTGAATAGTCTGAATAGTAAATGTTCCAATAGAATCGAATTGCAAACGCTATTCGTAAATTACTCGAAATTTCGAATATTCGCACACCCCTAGTTCTTTCAGGTTGTTGTTGCTAAGCGTATGAGTTATTACTACGGCTGTTAGCGCGAAATCGTAATGAATAATTTCTGCGTGTTACACTCGATAGCTACATGATTATAAATCAGGTCATAGTGTGGGGCTCTATATTAATTTTAACCTTTTGAGGCTCCTCAAGACGCACCTAGTACGAGTGCACGTATGTTCTCGCATTTCGGTCACATTGAAGCATGACCTCAATGGCCGGGAAGCCAACCCGTTTCCTCCAACTCGGCGTTTTGCGCAGTTGTTTGACCGCGTGTACCGGCCGTACCTGAACATGGATGGGTTCACCATGTATCCTGTGCTGCTGCGGCCGAAGTCACGAGGCTGGATCAGGCTACGATCCACTAACCCGGATGACTACCCGCTCATCAATCCCAGATACCTGACGCGCATCGAAGATGTTCTCGTTCTTGTCGAAGGTACGTACTCACACAATAGAACCGAAATGTCGGAGATAAACGACAGAAATTAAAATCAATTGTGAATGCTGAACATGCGCATAATTCTTAGAGGAGCAGGTGCTATGCTGATTGCCCACTACATATAAGAGCGAAATATTACCTTGGACTGTGTCGTTAAAAGAAACAAGCAATAATTATGATAAGAAATTGTAACGGATATAGTGAACACCCACATTGCATTGATCAAACTTGAAGGGGTCACTTTAGCACACGTTGTATTATTAGAGCACTACCCTCAAGCGTTTCGCCTCCATCGAAATGCGACTGCCGCGTCTGGGATGGAACCAATGCCTTTACGTTCAGTGAGCACCGTAAAGGCTGTGGCACGCAGGCCGCCGCAGACACCCGTCCGTCCGTTCATCTATCCATCCATCCAACCATCCATCTATTCACCCACCGACCCAGTCAAGCCCCATCCATGCATCACATCCGGATTACGGGTACGAACCGCGCCAAATTACAGTCACGCAATCTTCAACCGGAATAGAATCTCGAGGTCCCAGGTTCGACTACCAGACGTCTTGGCTCACGCCTTTACATCTCTTGAACAATAGCTTGATTCCTATTGGCTGTCCGCCTGCTCGCTCCCTATTTCCTCTGCGCCTTTGTAAGTTGGCGTATACATATGCAATGAGAAAATCAACATAGTTATAACCTGCATGTGTTTCACTTGTTCCCAGTGATAACTCCCCCCCTCCCCCCCCCCCCCCCCACCGGCACCCTGTAAAAAGCCTAACTCAAAAAAAGAGAGAGAAGAATCTGCCCCGGAAAGCGAGTAGCTCGTGCGGGTAACTGACGTTATTCGATGCCACTTTTCTCCATTCGTGCGACAGGCATGAAGCAGCTTGATAGCACTGGGATACTCCGAGCCGTTTCGAAAGTACGACGCGCAGATCTTCGAGCCGGACTTTCCAGGCTGCGAGCTGTACCCAGAGTACTCGGACGAGCACCTGGCATGCATCGCTCGCACGTACACGGCCACAATCTACCACCCCAGCGGCACGTGCCGAATGGGACGCCCGGAGCTTCCCACCACGGTTGTGGACCCACAACTCAGGTATGAAATGAAAATCTTGAAAAGTCTAGCAATTCAGCCAGCATGATAGTTGTACCTGAAAGACTAACTTCGGAAGTTTGGCAATTCAAGGAACATTCCAGTTTGGGGAGGGGGAGGGCACGAGTTATCTTGACGGGCTGTGTCATCATCGTGAAAAGAGCCATCTTTTACGAGTTCCCTCTATCGATGGGTGGAAAAAAGCAACAATGAGCTTTGATTGCATTGAAACCGTTACGCATTGAACGAGCGATTCATTCCTCTTTGATAGGGTAAGTCTGTTGCCACAGCCATCTATTTGATTAAAGGGCTAACATGACCGAGGAATGATTAGACGCGCAGCATTCTGGCAGCTCGGTCGAAATAATGGCCCACCGTTCTTCAAGTGAATGCAATAATAAAGAATGCTTTTCCGTACTCGATCCATGTGCAATGTAATGACTTCTGTGAGTGTAGTGTGTCTTTCTGGAGAAAAAAAAAGGCGTTTCAACGCACCATAACTACTACGATCACTCCCTAGAAGTACATATAAGCTTAATAAGGTATAATATTCATGGAATAAAATCCTGCAAAACACGCCTGAACGAAATATCCAAGGGGTGCGCCTCATTGAAGGTGTCAGTATATAGGAACCATATGCGCGCTGCGCCTTGAGCTAGACTAGTGATGATTCCTTAGCTGTTAGTTCTTGCTTTGCAGACGGCACGTACGTACCCTTGGAAGAAGATGAGCATCATGTTTATCTGGAAGAACGAATAAGAGGTCGGCGTAGATATCTTGTCTCTAGTCTTACACTGGTCACCGGTGCAAGGAGAACTGAGAGAGAGAGCCACGACGGCAGGTGGCTCTAGCATAATGCAATGAGCTACTCAACACACGGCATACCGTATGCGTAGACGCAGTACAGCCTAGTGTGTTTGCAGGAATGTATAGCATATGCTCTAGTGGTTAGACCCGAACACTCACTTATCGATCACAGCACGGGCACACTGAACCTGTGAAATACAATAGGACACCAGTCACGTGGGGCTACACTGACCCATAACACACATCACGCAGTGAACATTGACACTGTGGCAGACGTTGTCCGTCGTCAAGAGAGTGCTAACCTAAACGGCTTCTAGTGAGTAAACATTCTTTGGCTCGGTTCCTGGTGAGGCGCGCGCATGTGCACCTGTGTTTTTTAACAGAGGAGGCAGCAACCGAGTGCCCGCTAATGATTTCATTTGATTTGCAGGGGAAAGCCCGCAAAGTACTACAGTTGAGCTTATAGTTATTCTTCTAGCATACACAGGAAACGTCCTCCGGGCTAAAAGCTGTCGTAAGTTAAGCTGCTTCACTGGATTCTGGCCACTTTAACGCGACAGCATCGCATCACCATCAGTGAGCAAAACAGACGAGGGCGCCAACCACAAAAGAATAAAAAATTCACCCATCACTACGAAGTGAACCATGACGAGTCGGCTAAGCACTGGGGATCGTTCGGTGTTACCATGAATCACCCGTGACATTGCCCACTCATGCATGTAAACGAGTGACACGCGCTGTGATTTCTGCTGCTGGTCTTTATGAGTTTCCCGCGCTCCCACGTCCTAGATCGGGCCGAGTTCCAGATTACTTTTAGTTGACGTGCACGCTGCGAATTCTTATGGTTGAACTACGCACAAGAGATATCTCCCACCGGCACTGCATTGCAGGTCAAGAGAGAGAGAGAGAGATGATGGGCGGAAGGCAGGGAGGTTAACCCGAAAGGAAGATATCCAGTTTGCTACCCTGCACTGGGGAAGGGGTGAAGGGACACAGAAAGGGATGGAAGAAAAGCATAAAGAGAGAAAGAGAGAGGTCAAATCGCGCGCACACACAAGCACGGCATGTGTCAGAGACGGTTCATGAGGCCCGTTGCGCGCAAAAACTTGAGCACAGCCTTCGTGGCTTTCCGCTGCGAGACACTATCGTTCCGGCATTCCAATATGGTTTGCTCGGACAGCGGTCGACCATCAAGGCGTGACAAGTCTGCGGCGAGAGACTGTCGCTGGGAGCAGTACCCAGGGCAATCGGAGAGGACGTGCACAATCGTTTCCTCGCTGCCGCAGTGAACACAGGCAGCACTGTCTTCCAGTCCATTGCTATAGCCGAAACTTCTTGTGAATGACGTGGATAGCCACAGTCGGCAAAGTACGGTCGTTTCACAGCGGGTAAGCCCATGCGGAACTCGAAGTTGCAGTGATGGGTCGAGGCGGTGTAGACGGGTATGTAGAAGACCAGGAGTGTTCCACTGCGCTATAGTCATATCACGCGCAAGCAAGCGTAGTTTTCTTGCTGCATCCGTTCTTGACAGTGGGATGGATTGCAGCACTCCAATTTCGTGAGCATGTTTCGCAGCATTATCTGCGTGCTCGTTGCCGATTATTCCAGAGTGGCCTGGTAGCCACTGAAACGTGATATCATGGCCTTTGTCGGTTAATTGGTGATAGAGCTGTCGTGTTTGAAGCACTAATTGGTCTTGCGGCCCGCGTAAGGCCGACAAAAGGCACTGAAGGGCTGATTTAGAATCTGTAAAGATGGCCCATTTCTGTGGTGGCTCCCCATCGATCACGCAAAGTGCGGTGCGTAGTGCCTCAAGCTCCACGGCAGTCGATGTTGTGCCATGAGATGTCTTGAACAGTACATCTACTGCTTTGGCAGGGAAGGTCACAGCTCCTGCAGATCTGCCTGCTGTTGTTGAGCCATCAGTGTAAACCTGAAGATGATTCCTGTAGTCCTCATGTAGCATTAGCAAAGACAGCTGCTTTAAGGCCGGCAGTGAGAGTTCCGCTTTCGTCCGAATCCCTGGCACTGTCAGTCGGCCCTTTGGACGGGCCAAACACCAAGGAGGCGTCGAAAGTCTCTCAGCAGCAGTATAATTTTTTGGGAGGCACTCGCGGTATGCCGATAGCCTCTTACAAAAAGAGGCACCGGGTCGGTCTTCTGGAAGCGAGGCGAGGTGGTGGGCAGGAGCACGAGCAAGGTGTCGAATGTGTGTCCTAAGCACCTCCAAAGTGATGTGAGTGGTGGCAGGAAGGTCTTTGGCAATCGCTATAGTATCCGCTGTTATTTATTTATTTATTTATTTATTTATTTATTTAAGACATACTGCCAATCCCAACGGGGATTTTTGCAGGAAGGGCATACACAGAATAAGAATATACAAGTGTGTACATTTCAGAGATAACAATTTGAAGCAATTATAAACAAGTTATACGTAAAGTCATTTAACAAGCACACATGGTAGACATAAAGAATGCGTTCATACAGTTACAAGAAACGCGTCATGGGGGAAAAAAACAAAAACAAAAAATAATGATAACAGTAGTGTATACCTAAAAAAACCATGTAATGCGTACATATGTCGTTAAAGGATGGAAAGAATGTCATTACACAAAGCAAAAACGGCAAAGTTAGTACTATACAAACAATTCAATATTGGGAAACACATAGGTGTTTTTCAAGAAGTGACAGGAAGTTATTTTCATTCTTACAGGTAGTTATATGTGTAGGCAGACTATTCCACACCCTAATGGCTTGTGGAAAAAAAGAGAATTTAAAACAGTCAGTTTTGTATCGGTATTCCTGAAGAAATTGGGGGTGCTTATGACGCGAGGGCCTAGTTTTTGAGTAGAATAGGTATTTGTTTCTATCAATGCGAAGCATATTGTGAAAAAGTTGAAATAGCATTTTCTGGCGAGCAAGTTCGGCACGGTTACGGAGGCTCGGTATTCCTGCTTCTTGCATTAATTCGGAGGGGGAGTCAGATGTGCGGTATTTATTAAAGATAAACCTGACTGCTTTCCTCTGCACGTTTTCTAGTTTATTTATTAAGTTTTTTGTAGATGGGAACCAGACGACGCTTGCGTACTCAAGTACTGGTCTGACGAATGTGTTGTAGGCAAGTAGCTTCGTTGAATGCGGTGCTGAATGGAGGCGCCTTTTTAGAAAAAAAAAGCCTTTTTATTGCAGATGACGTTACGTGGTTTATGTGTGCCTCCCATCTGAGGTCATCAGATATGATTAGTCCTAGATACCTGTGTTCCTTAAAGGGGTCCTGAACCACCTCTCGGGCTTCATTTTGAAAACGGCTGGGCGCGTATTGAATGCCTCTCAGAAATTCACAGCCGAAAGAATTTTTCAAAACGGTTTGTTAGGAGCGAAGATATTGCGACCGGAAAACTTCCCTTTCCAGTCCTGTCTCAACTCTGCGGAATAGAGGGTACAGAGCTCCTTAGGGCGGTGTCGAAGGAGGTGCCCCGCCCACCGCGTTACGACACCAGACTTGAGCGACGTATCAGAGTATCTGACGAAAAGCACGCGACTACCGGGAGCTGTTTCTTCGCAGCGCGCTTGTGGCCGCCTGCTCGCTTCGCGCCTGGGCTCGGTCGCGTGCTCTCACGATCACCATATTCTTTTTTTTTTCGATCCTCCGAAGCTTTGTTTTCGTTCGTCACGCACGTTTAGGCTCGCAGGTGTGAGCGTTTACTTTGTCAGTGCGCTGCTTGTCGTCGATATTGTGCATAACGCGGCGCCAGGACAAACAGCGCATCTATCAACTCTGCTCCACCTTGTCCTGTATAACCCCTAGTTAATTGTTGATTAGTGATTGTAGACGGGATAATCATACTGTCGGGCTCGAACGTGACTACTATGACTCGAAAGGAAGACCTTCACAACTCGGACCCTTGCCAACAGGTTAATGTGGAATAAGGTGCGTTGACACGCGGTAATATGGATGGATTAATTTAATGCGTAAATACACTACTTCAATTTTAACAGTGAAGCTGTTTAAGCTATTGGTGAAACTGGGAAATCTGCCGAAAACTCCGCTAAGCTATGTAATGCTAGCATAACACTACCACGCAGTAGTAAAGACGAAGCTCCCTAGGACTAGTTAGGTAAGGCTGTCTCATTCAATGGAGCCTAATTGAGATTCCTAGGACTAGTTAGGTAAGACTAAGTATTATTCAATGGAGCCTAATTAGGAGTAATTGATTGAAGCCTAGTTCAGATAGGACTAATCCAACTAAGCCAAACCAAGCCAAACTGAACTTATTCAACCTGAATAGACCTTTTTCAAGCACCGCAGCGCCACCCGTGGGCGCGCAAGTGCTTCTGGAAAATGTGTGTACATCCAGCCGCCCAGCAGAGCGATGCCCAGCATTTCCAAGCGCGTCTTTCGCTCCGAGTGAGTGACATGGGAGCGAGGCTAAACGCATTTTTTGTGTGTTTTCTTTTATAAGCAGACGCACAGCTGCACAGGACAAGGAAAAAGGAGGGGTATAGAGGGGGTCATTCGCGGGGGTCGGACTGGTCGTACGGGGTGGCGCTGGCATGTCTCGTGAACGTAGTTTCCCGGAGTCTCGGCAGTGTACGTGCGTTTGCGAGTGACCATGTGCTTGTATCTCCACTCCGCGTGTGCGGGGAACACCGAGGTGTGGACGCTGTATTCCTGTGTACGTGTTTGTGTCGGCACTGCAGTGTGGTCCTACGCAGACAACTGCAAAATAGCGATGTGTTTGCGACGACGAAGTAGACCAACGGGCAGTGTGTGCTAAACGAACGAACTGTGCGCAGTGCGTGAACGAAGTCTGTTGCGGATATCTCTTTCTAGGTACTGTAATTCATTGTTTTCTAATTAAACAGGTATGGTTTTCCATTTACCGCGTGGGTTATTCCGGCTCATTTTGGTACCCCTTCGTGCTTGGTGCGTGTACTTTTCTTCTGTCCCGCTGGGCTCTGTTCCCGCTACTCGCGACTGTCGCTTGATTCCCTTTTCAATAAAACTTCGCTTTAGTAAAACCACATTTTGTTGACAGTGGTCCTTGATGTATGCTAGCTCCGCCGACGTGCCATGTCCAGCTGTGTCGGTGAAATAGCGCACATGCGATCGCGTACACTTTCCTTCGATGCTCTGTAATCTTAACTGCTGCAGGAAGAAGAGAAGATTTGCGAGCGCCTAGATGTTCACACGGACTGCTGTGTGTGTGAACATGTGTGTGATCTCGTTTTTCTGAAATGTTATGCGTTAACTATCCTGTTGCGTGAACATTTTTATTGCAGTACTGAGACTGAATGTGTGAATTTTAGTTTTTGTGTTTATTTGTCAAATTTGTGATCGTTGACATTACGATCACAGCTGTCATGTAAGTGACAAATGTCATTGCTGCAGCTCACGCGATGCAGTTGATCAGTTATTCTGAAGATGTTCGAGAGCAAAGCAGAGTATACATAGCTTGCACGTGACGTCACGACTGCCCCGCTGTCGGCGCGATGGGCATGCTGAAGGACCATGGGGACCACTTCTTGTTTCGTTCCCTGCAGCGCCGTTCATACATTCGTTGATTCGACCGCGTTTTGGTTCGTTTTCTCTAAATTTCTAGGCGCAATGTCGCCGCCGTCCCTTGCGGAAAGATTATCAGCCTGAGTTAATCGTATCGGCACGATGTTTATGTGAGCAAATGCGCGAACGTGCGACGATGTCGATCCCTACACGAAGCTGCAGCCTTACGAAAATCGATATAGAGTTCCTTTAGAACTCCTAATGAGTTCCTATAGGGTCTAAAGGAACTCAAAAGGAACTCGCCATCTATAGAATGTTTTCCATAGGACGACTATAGAAAGTCTAAAAATACCTTCTATAGAAACACGTCATTTCACGCACAATAGAAAGCGTATTGACGTCATATGTACTAAATTCTATAAAGTAACTTTTATAGAGCGTCGTTAAAACATTTAACGCTTTCTTTCTATAGACTGCTTCACCATACGCGCTCTATAAGGGATGTATCTACTAAATTCTATAAAGTAACCTTTATAGAGTACCTTTAGAACTCTTAACGCTACCTGTCTATAGACTGCATTTCTATACGTCCTCTATAAGGGATGTATAGACGGTGTATTAATACATATAACATATTTATGGGACCTATTTACGCCCACTGCAGGGCAAAAATCTCTTCCATATTTTTCTCCAATTAACATGGTCATGTCGTAACGGCGGCTATGTTATCGTCACAAACATTTTAATCTAATCCGACCAGCTAGCGTCCTGCCGCCCCCCGCCCCGCCCCGCTTTCTTTTGCTTCCCTTGGAATCCAATCTGTCGCCAGTAATGACCATTGTTTACCTTCCCTTCGCACTACATTTCCTTCCCATATGCTAATTTCATGACCTTGACTTCGACTAGCCTATGACTAAAATTTGCGCACAGAAAAGCAAACGCGGCGGTGGCGCAGTGGTAGAGTATCGGCGTCAAGTGCGAGAGGTACCAAGTTCGAATCCCACTGCCGGACCTAGGACCACCGGTTTTTCTTAAAAAAAGCAGAGCGCCCGACCTCGCCTTCTCTTGAGTACAGTACCCTCTCGAGAGGACATCCCCCAATGTGGCGAGCAAGTGGCATAAAAAGCGTTTTTTTTTTTCGAAAGATTATTGCGAAAGATTTCTATTGCCATCCTAAAGAAACATCATAGAACATCTCTATAGAAAGTTTGTCTTTACAGTCTCAAAAAGAACTCCGTTCAATTTCTCTATTGAAATGTTTCTGTACGATCATAAAAGAAACTCGATAGACATGCTCTATAGGAAACCATCTATAAAGTTTCTATCAGAATGCGGTGGCCAAATCACTTTTGGAACTCCATAGAAAAATTCTATAGGGCGTCAATATAAACACCATAAGATTCTATCGAGCAAGTTCAAAAGGCTTTCTAAAAAAACACATTAAAATTTTTCGTAAGGGTCCGGACGCCGACGGGCACCAACGCTGTGTACTCGAAGTGACGCGTGGGGACATCGTCAACTACTTCGTTTTTATCCGTACGGCTTTCATCTTTATCTTACGGCAACGACTGGCACGCACGCAGTGCCGATCGACTTCGCGACTGCCGCTGCACCAGCCTCGCTTTTCAGGAGGCGCCGTCCTTTCAGCGCGCTGTTCATGATCTGCGCTGCTTCAGTGTAGAGACGTCAGTGTCCCATCGATATTTGTGTCCTCC
>CM023488.1:89696550-89741210 GCA_013339685.2 Hyalomma asiaticum | reverse complement strand
ATATTGATCTTTGTTTCGTACCTGCCAACGAGCCCGTGCAGCTCGTCACAGAAATTGCGGACGCACAGCGCAGTCAATGCAGTATACAACTGTGAACAAAAATAAAATTACTTGAGGAGTGCATGATCTCTAGCGCCATGCGTCCAAAGCACCACATACGTAAATATTCCGTGCTGTTGGTCGGAGTCCTTTGGCATCTTCCCGCGTTACGATTGCTTAAACTTTTCGATCACAAACAACTCTACCGTGACATGTTCATTTGTCTTCTTTTTTTCCTTATCATGTTAGTATATTTACATGAATAGCAGTTAACATGTAAAAGACTGTATCGAACCGATTTGCGAAAGGAGTCAGTGTTGCGAATCGGCTCGCGAATTGTTATAAAACTTCATTTCCCTGAAGCACAAATACTCCAGGGCGAAATGGTACGCCATCATCCTGAACCCGTATATTCTCAGGCTCGACACTTTGCCTTAACCTACCGAACTGTTATACAATCTCACGAAGCACCGTGAAGAAGCGCTTCCAATACACTCAATTTTGACCGTCTTCGATTTAATGCGCGCTGACATCCCACACTACACGGACCTCTAGCATTTCAGCTCCATCAAATTGCGGTAGTACTTGACAAGGGTCGAATCCATGATATGTTAGCGTATAGTGCTCAGCGAGTGAAAGCCGATAGTCGGAGCGCAACGCTGCTGATCCTTTCTGCGTCGCCGTCTCGCGCTGGTTACACCGACCTGATTTGTTGTGGCATTTAGTGAAAGCCTAGGCATTTTTTCGTGTATGGTGCTTCAATGTCGTCCCTCGCTGATCACCCGGCACACTCCAGTAACACAATATGCGCCGGCCATCTTGCGATCCTAGTTTCGCGTAACAGTTGCTAAACGGCGCACATATTACATAAACAGGCTACAGCTTCATTTTCGATGGTTTGCGTGGCATAGTTTCTGCAAGGCTTAATTGTAACTCTTCTGGTGCACGGTAAGCTGTGTCCTGTGTCTCTAGTGACACAGCAGTGTGAAAAAATTTTGATGTTTGAACGCCTCTTTAAACAACCGAAAGCATTTCTCGCGAAATTAGTTAAATGGTGTGCTGGTATGAGTCACACTTTACAGTATCTTGACCGTTACATCCTATGCTAAACTTAACTCACCAGACTTTGAAATGTGTCGGCTTAGATCCTTTTTGGTAACTTCTCCAACTATCCAAGGCCTCTGCTTTTGACACGTCTCCTAGCCGGTAATTGAAAACTGCTGCGGTTTTATTTCTTCATATCCAATGTGCACCTAGCCGCACCTGTACTTTTGAGAGGATATGCAGTTGGCATATCGCTTTCAAGCATCTGCAAGTCGCAGCATTTTCGAAAGAGCCTGCATAGAAAAAAGGAACTCGAGAACGCGAAACTATCATGGAAAATGAATGAAATCAGAATAGCATACAAAACTTAGCAACGTGTAACTTGTCATTGCTTGAGATGGTAGTAACTGTCCCTATATATTATTGGTTCATTTTTGCAGCCTCATATTGTTATTCCTTCAAAATGCACAGGTTCATTTTAAATGCTATGCTGACGGCTTGGGTGTGCTGGCGTCCAACGTCGTTGGCGCTCAACTCGAGCGACGCTCTTTTGGAATCTCGTGAACATTCTCGTGAACCCGGCCGGACAAGACTCGGGGAAGCATTGCACTAACGTCTTGCGCTTTACAGATCCGTGGGAACAAGGAAAAGCTGCGGCCTTTATCACCAGATTTCTTTATGCCTGCAGAAAGGAGGCGATAGTGCAGGACATGAGTCCATCGATTATACAGGCAAGTGGTATCAATGGGTCTCATGATTTCTTTGACCAAAACGCATGTGCGCTAGTGTGTTAAATAAAATAGTGTTGTGCACCAGCACTTTTAACTCTATTGGCCTCGAGATCAAACACAATCGGCGCCTAGTGGCGAGTGCACGAAGCGCCCAAGTATGGATAGCTCCTTGCGTCGTCTGTCAGCCACTGCGCTGTTGCATGCACAGTTACACCACACATATCCTCCAATATGTTTGTTGCCTGGGCCGATTCAGTGTTGAATGCATTCTTGGATTCTTATCCGAGCATAGGATTATTAGTTATAGTATTATTTGGCATTACGATGCAGTGTTTGCTCTTGAAGTATACGGACAAGTGCACTTACCGTTCTTCTGAATAAGTTAAGCGAGAAACATCAACGTACAAAGGCAGTGCTGCAGCGATATCATCTCGCGATATGTGATTGTGAGCATGACGGTATATAGCAGACGTGTTTCGCTTGAAGAACACATCATTTTATCTCCATAAAAAACCATTTTCTTATCACGGTCATGCAAATAATCATGCGAAGAAAGCGAAGTGTCTGAGTATTAAAGCGTTTACTCAATATAGACGCCTGTCAAATATCGTGATAACCCTCAAGCGGCGCATACAGTCCCGCAGCTTGACTAACTGAGCCAGTTAACTGTCTTTCGTTTCACGGAACATAACAGGCAAGGCATTTAAACGCAGGTATGCGTAGAAGTGGTATAGCGGTGTACACAAGCGGTGTACACAGCAATGCCAACATCGTAGACTGAAGAGAACCTATATGTATGGTAAAAGAGAAATAGACGGCGAGAACCTCCGCGGAAGCCAAACTGTGAGGCTGGGTGACGTCAGTGCCCCGCTGAACGAAATGTCACGCTTCCTTCACGTACAATAAAAACATTTCGCGTGCTTCCTGCACAGGCGTGAGTTTCAAGGCCGCACGTATTACCGTTTGAGTGCAATTAATGCTTTTATTTAGCTGGCAAGTGCCTCAAACCGCCCACAACAGAGAGGCGCTGTGTACATATCAATGCGCGCCTGCGAACGGCTATCCACACTCATGCGGTGACGTTGTTCCCAACTACATGTAGACCTCAAGGCCAATAGAGAAATTCACGTTTCATGGACTACAGCATGACATGAAAGCGACTCTGTCATCTTTTGCAGGAGAGCAACAAAATTTGCGCCCTATGGAGGCTGTGCTTCGCTTTCGCCTCGGACAACGCCAACGTAAGCAGTCAACTCACCACGCAATGTGATAACAAATGACTATAGTCGGATACAACCTGAGAAGTCCGGTGTGACTTGTAGCGAGGAAGCCGGTTTCCTGCACGACTAAGCGAATAAACCACCTTACCGCGCCCTCGCCTACAATGAACGCGGCACATTATCTGTGACGGCGCGATACCGGTGGCCGAAGACTGTCACGTTCAAAGGCCACCCAGAGTTATTTTTATCGTCAACCTGCATGTAAGCCCTGTAGAGTTTGTGCGCTTCGCTTCCATGAAAATTCCATAGCCAAAACCATTCGTCGTTGCTGGCACGAAACGTCGTAGTTTCGCCATTGCAGTCTCAGTTTTAAGGTTGGGTAGATATGTTCTTCATCGGCGTGGTCACAGATCGCCCTGCATGTGACGTCAGCGCAGACTGCGGTGCACGCTTGCTTTCTGCCATTTTTGATAGATGAGGTTCCCCATACTTATAAAGCTGTACCACACTATAGGCAACCCTGCCCCGCCACGGTGGTCTAGTGGGTAAGGTACTCGGCTGCTGATCCAAGGGTCGCGGGAACGAATCCCGGCCGCGCCGGCTGCATTTCGATGGAGGCGAAATGTTGAGGCCCGTGTGCTGTGCGATGTCAGTGCACGTAAATAACCCCAGGTGGCCGAAATTTCCGGAGCCCTCCACTACGGCGTCTCTCATAATCAGAATTGGTTTTGGGACGTAAATCCCCACAAAACAACTACAACTATAGGCAACCCTCTGCATACCTCGTTCAACGAAAATAAAGAAAAAAATGTAGTGGAGTAGAAGGCGCATCCCATTCGTGAAACAACACTCACGTACATTTGTAACAATTTTCCGACATTATTAAGGGCTAGTGTACATTTAATGCGCACATGAGTGTTGTGAGGGTGTGTGGCCAGTGCGAACAGATAAAAATGCACTTAGCCTGTCACGAGAAAGCGGACATCTCTAATTAATACAAAAATTGGAGTACAAAAAATTGCCCGCCAATCCACCCTGTGAAGGTGGTTGGAAAGCGAAGCTTTTTACGCCACCCTCACGGTGACAGCGAGACGATTTTGTTCTTTCCGCCGAGCCTTATATTCACGCTCTTCTTCTGCCGTCTTTACTTTCCGTGGTCTACCCATAGTGGGGTAGTCTAGAAATGAACCGAAGCAGTTACTAGGCTGGAAGGGTTTCGAACGACGTCCACCCTCTTTCAAGCAGCTGCATAAGCTTTGCAACAGCTGCAATCTAATCTTACGGACCGCGCCGAGCCTGTTTCCGTTGTTTGCCCGCAGCCCTTATCATCCATCATGTTGGCTCATCACTTTGAAGCTTGTTTTGAAGCTCGCTAGAAGACGCTGCCTGCCTCAAGCTCGTCTCTCGCGGGTAAGGGCGCGTTCTCCTTTGCGAGCTGGTCGAGCGTTCATCGAAGAAACAGCGTTTCCATAGGCAACGCGCGCCTTTCGCTCTCTCTCTCTCTCTCTCTCTCTCACAAGACAGCAGATGGAAGAGTGAGAGAGGTAGCGCGCCGGGAGGCACGCGCCGAGCGCGAGCGCTACCTCGCGAGCGCGAGCGCGAGCGGTTCGTCGGGATCGTTTTTTGCTTACAACGACGGGCACGACAGAACCCTTGGCTGGTAGAGGTACAAAGCTTCACTTTAAAAGAGGTTGGCATATTCACTAAGTGACTACTAACCTGTTACTTGTCACAGAATCCACTAACCAGCTAGTAAGTGCAGGTAGTAAAAGTGCTCTTAGTGAAAAGCACTACCTCGTTGGGGTCGTAAAAAACCCTAGTCCAAATACCAACAGGCCAGGTAAAAGCACTACTTCGTTGGGTAGTGAAAAGTACGACCTCCCTAGTGAAATGCACTACCTCACTGGGTAGTGAAAAGTATGACCTCGCTAGTGAAATGTACTACCTCCTAGGGTAGTTTAAAATACTAGCTTAGTAGTTAAAAGCACTACCTCGATGGGTAGTTGACGCTACTACCTCGGTAGTTAAAGGTACTACTTCGTTGGGTAGTATAAAGCACAACATAGCTAGTTAAAGGTACTACCTCCTTGGGTAGTGAAAATCGCTACTTCTGTAGTGAAAAGCACTACCTCCTTTGGTAGTTAGAAGTACTTCCAAGCCAGCTAAAGGCACTGCTTCCTTGGGTTGTTTAAGACACTACCTAACTAGTTAAAAGCACTGCAGTCTTCGGCATTTCAATGTACTCCCTAGCTAGTAAACGTCACTAACCAAAGTACTAATCAGGAAGCAACAAGCATTACTTTGAGGGCTACTTGAAAGTACTGACTCTCTTGTAATAGACACAAGGCACTTCAAAACACTACGTTTCTGGGTCGCCGAAATAACTGTCAATCATCTTTCAGAAAACAAATCCAAATGCTAAGAGACATGTCGGATCTATGAATTCACAAGCTACCTATCAAATATGCAATGCTTGTCTCATCAGGCTCGTAAACATCACCAGAAAAATATTCATTATAAATTTCGACAAAGGCACAAAAATAAAATGTGATGCTTCTGTGAAAATTTACGAAGTGATTTTATGCAATGCAGTACACGCACGAAGGACACAATTCAGAGAATGCAGAAATTTTATTAACTGCTCTTCATGCACCGTGACGCCCTTTCTGTTGGCGGAAATCGCCCACAAGATAAACAGATTTTAGATGCTGGGAGTTTACAAAGATGTTCAACTAATCCAAAGGTATTTTTATTTTGGGGTCATATTTTATGTTGAACACCCAATATAGTTCCATAACCAATACGAAACCAGCTATTGAGTCCAGGAACTCCAGCTCAAGTCCTTCAACCACGGCACAGATAACTGCTGAGCCATCAACGTCCTTCGTGCTGAGTGATGGGCAGATGCCCTGTAATACTAATCGCCATACCTTAGCACGAGAGCAAAATATCAAGCAATTAGCTATTTCTTACTGGCCCTTCTCAAAAGAGTGGCTTCTTTTTGACAAAAAATGACAGGAGATATACCACACCCATGGCAAAGAAAGGAACACAAAATTTTACGTATGCTCTGAGAAGAACTGATGGCAGAACAAGACTAATGACAGAGGGCTCATGAAAAGTAGGAAACATGGAGGATGCTTGAGCTTCAGCAGTGGCAAAAGCATAATGGGCCTTGTTCACATCGTCTTCTCAACTACTAGTCTGGCTTCCCTTCTTGGTCTGTGCACATAAAAGTGGCTGTTTCAAACTATCCTGGAATGTCTAATGCCTCCCAATACATTTTCGAGCACAATTAAAAACCGCAGTCAACATCTAGCCCTGCCTGGAGCGATCCAAATGCTTACAAATTGTTTCTGGATGAACAACAAAGTGGCAGTTTGGGTGTGTTGGTATACCATCTCGCAGAAAAGTAAAAGCGCACAGAACACATGGACGATAGAGGCACAAAAAACACACACATGCAGAGGCCACCTCCAACAAAGTTTATTGCTACTGTACCAACGCTACTTATAAACACCTAATCTACCACATCCGGTGCGCATACGTCTGAAACCACCAAACCTGATGCAATTCAAAACAGCGTTGTCACACCCAGATAATCAAACCGTTTTTTTTGTCGACGCAATTGATGGCCTGCTCACACACATTTCGCCCATCTTTTCAATCTCTTCTGCGTTGATTATACCCCTTGTTAGCTGGTTTCTGTTCTGGCACGCTATTCCGCACGTGTAAACAACGCAACACAACCGCATTCCTTACAATACATTGCTAAAAAACCATCAGCCACGTTCTTGACATTATATAACTGTGCTCGTTTAAGGCAACAGCCGCTTTGGGCAACAAAGCTGTGACGACATGACAACGGTCGGCGGTACACCACGCATTCAGCACATCTCACAAACCTCTTATCCTTTGTGTGGTTCTTTCCGCAGCTACAATAACTTTGTGCGTTTGGAGCTGTGACCTCGCACAGCTTTTTCAGCTTGGTGTTGAAAAGGCTGCCCGCACGCTTGCTCACTGAGCAATTTTTTTTTTCAAATCTTGGGAAACCTTTCGTATGTAAGATAACACTTATGCGACTCCCTTGCTGTAATACCACAGCAAGGGAGTCGCATAAGTGTGGGTTTACCACAGTGTTTATTTCACATGCCGCACGCTGTGCATCACGTGATCACGGTCACAGAGGGGTGTAACGAGGTGTTCGTTCATTTTAACTCACGCCGAAAGCTAGCGTTGGTTTCAGCGAACGCGTTTTCGCCATTGCCACGTTGACGCTACTCTACGCACACAACATCGTCTTCCTAGCTCGGCGTTGTCGCTTGCGTTGGATTTCTCGAGTTAACTCCGCGTCGTGGTTAGCAGCATCCGCACGCCATTGGCGCTTGCGTTCCAATTGGCTATTTAGCGCGGCTTGAAATGCGACCGTAGCCTCTGTACGCACTTGCTGCTTCCGCTCGGGCGCCCGGTCCTGTTCTTGTGACTGAAGTGCAGCATCGAACCGGCTAACACGAATTCTCGCGCGGCTCTGCTGTCGGTGCTGTTCTTCGAAAGCTGCCTGCTGTTCGGGAGTTCGTACGATCCGTGGCTTACCCATGTGGAAGTTACTTAATGAGCAAACAGACAATGAAGCCTAGGAAAGCATAGGGGAAGTTATTTGTGGTATTGTAATTGTGGACAAAGTAGAAAGGAATTAAAGTGGACGAAAAGACAAACCTGCCTTTTCGTCCACTTTAATTCCTTTCTACTTTGTCCACAATTACAATACCACAAATAACTTCCCCTATGCTTTCCTAGGCTTCATTTTCGTTTGCTCATTAAGTTGTTTCTAACAAATAAAAGAACGAGCCCTTGACCCCTTCCCTTTCGTTATTCCATGTGGAAGTTGTAAGTTGAAACTGCTGCGCGCTGTCTCGACTGCACGGCTGCGAAAGGATGAACGACGTCACTGACGGTTCACGGGCGCGTTCGGCGCGAGCGCGGAGAAACGCGGTCGCACTCGGCAGCAGCTGTACGCCTCACACTATGGCTTCCTTCACTGCTTCTCTCTACCCTGCTTCTCATGTGCTTCGTGACGCTATACTGATGGCGCACCCAATGGCGCGCGAGTTTGGGTACGATGCAGAGAACGAGGTCACTGGGTGGCGCAGCCAAAGGTGTAGTTTCTGTGCACAGGAGACGAACGGATTTGTGTTTCGCCTAGACCAAGGAGGATAAAAAAATGCCACCCGCATCTTCCCACGGGGGGAACTCGAGTGAATGCGTCGCAGAGTGGTGGGGGTATCGCATGAATGTTGCGTAATTGGGTATGGTTTGCGAATGCTTAATTGTTATTTCGTCTTTATTACTCTTATTTATTGAATGAACGAGAAGCGAAGGCAAGGAGTGTAAAGTTAAAGTGTGTCTTTATTGCTTGGTGCCGTCGTTGTATTGGACGGCACCAAGGTGGGCGCTTGCGTCGACGAGCAGCGTCCGGAGTCGCGTCTCGTTGACGACGTTCGCACGCCGCTTCTCGCTCACGTACCTGGGTTCTTAAAGCTCGCTGCTCACGTTTCGCCGCTGCATCTTGTGCACGAAGTTCGGAATCCGCAGCTCGGCGTTGCCGTTTTGCAGAAGCGTCGCGCTGCCCGAGTGATGGATTGAATTCCGAACGCGCGCTCCGCCACTTATATACACACCTCCCGCGTTCGAGGGAGAGGAGTACGGGGGAGAGGTCCGCACCCCCACTGCGCATGCTCGGCTTGCTGAACGCCTGGTGGGCCAGCACGAGACGAGCCGAGCATGCGCAGTGGGGGTGTGGACGGCGCCGCCGAAGCGCGACATCGTGCGACTAAGAAATACTCCGCATTTAAAAAAATTACAGCATATCCACGGAGTGAATGATGATGAGTGGGCGAAGCTCGGGAGGTTCATCGTAGATCGTGCCGAGTTCCGGATTAATTTAGTTAACGCGCACGCTACGAATCCTTCTGGTTCAACAATGCACAAGTGAAATCTCCCACCGGCACTTCATTGCAAGTCAAGATCCAGAGCATATATATATATATATATATATATGTGGGTGGCCGGTGAACGGTTCCCCAAAGCGAGCAGTCGGTATTTCTCAATCAAGAAACTCGCTAGGAGACGCTGCCTGCGCCAACGTTGTCTCTCGCGGGTGAGGGCGCGTTCTCCTTCTTTGCGAGCTGGTGGAGCGTTCATCTAAGAAAGAGCGTTTCCATAGACAACGCGCACCTTTCGCTCTCTCTCTCTCTCTGTCTCTCTCTCTCACACACAAGACAGCGCGAGCCCTGGCGAGCCCTCGCCCTCGCCCTCGGTTACGCCTGACATCGGACAAGGTTAGACTAAGAGGAGCTTCCCCCCTAAAGAAATGCTGCATTGGCAACGCCTGCTGAACCTTACCGCAATGGGTGAAGCCAGCGTTTGCCTCTGGTTCAGCCCTAAAAGCTTGCCAAAGTCTCCAGAAACCAGTATCAGTTCAAGCGTTCTTGATCTGCTAATATATTTTATAGAGTACGTGTAATATAAAAGCGTGTTGTTTTGGATTAAGAAGCTATCATTGACCGATCATCAATGTCACGATGTGGCACACAAATTTTTGCGACGTTCAAGTTTCACCCAAAAACGCGTAGCACAAACAGGCACGTCAAGCATTGTCTGTCTAGCAAAGATGACCACTTTAAGGTCGTGAGGAAAGCGTGAGGAAAGCGCTTTTCCTTTTGTGCTATCTGGATGCTGTTAATCTATGCCTCTGCTAAGATGGTGGCCGCCGGTTTCACATTTAAGAAAGTATCTCCACTCCAGCTTTTCAATTTTATCCTCCTTGGCCTAGACATATGTAGCTTTCGCTGTAAAAACCCTATTCACCAGGCGCAACTCCATGAGTCCCGTCAACTTGTGCCTTGCTGGTCGACCTCGACGGCTGGTCTGTGGAGTAGCGTCGTTCGACTTCTTCCGCCTTTGTTCACTGTTTCATACCGATAACTCATTGACGATTGCTCGACGACTCCTGTGTACTTTACGTTGTCAGTGCGCGTTAAAGATCCTCAGGCGGTCGAAATTTCCCGAGTCCTCCAATGCGGCTTCTCTCATAACCATATCTGGTTTTGGGAGGCCAAATAACACAAATACACCAATCACTACCACATAGTTGTGATTCCACGAGCTACAATACACGCGGAAATTGCCTGCACACGTAGGCTTTCTTTTGCGGTCGATCTTCTGCTACATGATATTCTACAACGGCCAATGCGCGATGAAGTGTAGAGAAGGTTTATCTCGCAGTTGTGGCTTCGACCACATTTTGACGCGGCTGTATCACTGTAGCGCGATATACAAAGAAGTACATGAGTACATGGTGAAGGATCAGGTGCGGTCAGCACAAAATGAAGAAACTTGGAGGACTGACGTAATGGAAAAGGAGAAAGGACATAACACTTTGGCGGAGCACAAATGTATGGCTAACGTACGTGATAGGTTATCTTATCCATAATTTGATCCCCTGCTATTTATGTCATGAATGCAAGAACAGATTCCTTGTTTAGACGGTTCTCGCGGTGTGGAACTGGCTTTATTTCCGTTAAGCTCGGCAAAAGTCCTTGGAGCGCTCGCGAAAATTTTCATAATAGTGACGTCCATAAGCTTGGACTTCTAATGTGTGCACCGATTGAGCGCGTATTTCATCTCTTGCTCTGATGCACTCTATCGACTACTGCTTCAAAATCGGAGGCGTTTCACCAGGCCTCCTTCGTGTTTTGGACGCATGCCTTCCGCCCACTGCTACGTAAAGGCGGGCGCGCGCGGTACGGAAAGCGGGTAAATGCAGACAGCTCCTATCCTGGCATAGCCATGCAGAGTACAGTGTAACAAGAGGGCGGCGAAGGGAAGTGAAGGATAGTGGTGTGAGGAAGCAAAGGAGAAAGGGAGAGGGTGAATCGTGGAATTATGCACTACAGAAAGTGGGCATGTGCGACGGTCCGCCGCGGTGGTGTAGTGGTTACGGTACTCGGCTGCCACCCAAAATACGCGGGTTCGATCCCGGCCGCGGCGGTCGCATTTTCGATGGAGGTGAAAATGCCAGAGGCCCGTGTACTGTGCGTTGTCAGTGCACGTCAAAGAACCCCAGGTGGTCTAAATTTCCGGAGCCCTCCACTACGGCCTTTTTCTCCTCTCTATCTCTTTCACTCCCTTTCCCCCACCCCCACGGACGCTTAGCCGTGCTCCCTACATGGGCTGCAGAAATTAGCGTCCTTTCCTAACCGAACCACGATCATCATCATCATGTGCGACGCCGTTCCGCCGCGGCGGTGTAGTGGTTACGGTACTCGGTTGCCACCCAAAATACGCGAGTTCGATCCCGGCCGCGGCGGTCGCATTTTCGATGGAGGTGAAAATGCCAGAGGCCCGTGTACTGTGCGTTGTCAGTGCACGTTAAAGAACCCCAGGTGGTCTAAATTTCCGGAGCCCTCCACTACGGCCTTTCTCTCCTCTCTATCTCTTTCACTCCCTTTCTCCTACCCCCACGGATGCTTAGCCGTGCTCCCTACATGGGCTGCAGAAATTAGCGTCCTTTCCTAACCGAACCACCACCACCACCCCATGTGCGACGCCGTTCTTAGCAGTGCATATCATTTGTGGTGGGAAGGAAATTGAAGGCGAGGACGCGTGATCTGAGTGTACGTGTGAAAGGAGGAAGCAGTTCAATATAAAAAATTGAAAAATAAAGGAAGAAGAGGACCCAGAGAGAAGAAAATAGAAGATGCTGATGTCGAGAGCAATGAAAAAACACAGATAGGCGAAAGAAAGCAAAAGAACATAGGCACATGAAGACAAAACTCAAATACACGTTGGTGAGGTGAGGCCTTATCAGCCATAGTGCTTACTCACATTCCGCAGGCGGGGAACTACGTGAAACTGGTTTGATTTTTTGTTCGTAAATACTGTTCACTGGTTATGACATCGTGTTTCCCATGCAACCGACATTTGACATTTCTCAAGCTATGAAAGGCAAAGGTTCCAGAGATACGTGACGTGTTTTATATGCGTTATCCTACGCGCTAGCGCTATCGCCGTTGTTGGGGTGCACTCGAGAAATTACTCAAGTGTACGCGTCGTTCGTATATTCTCGGTGGAATATTCCCTGTCATAAGAGAATGCCCCGATATATTAAAGCACACCTTGCATGCGTTGAGAAGAGGCATTACAATACCAGTCGGGGAAATTCGCTCTACATCAAACTTCGAAAACAACTGCGCATAGTTGTATGCTGGCAACTGTTCTCATGTTTATTTAACGCCACTTGCGAGCTCGCGGCGGGGCCATTTGGATACACAGCAGGTAACTTCGTGGCGTTGTGCTGGCGTACCTGTGCACTGAACTCAGTTGCACCTAGATCGAGGTGGATGCAAATTTCATTTTACTATCAGTGTGTTTAACTATACCTCCCCCTTTTCTTTCTTTTTTGCACTGCCGATACCAAAGAGGCGAAGTTTGCAAGTATTAAAGAAGCTACATTGCATAAAACAACGTTCTTTGCTAACGGATCACCAGAAAGTATGTCAGAGGCTGTGCTGATGTGGCTCAATAGCAAGCACCCTATTAATTTAATCCTACTCAAGCAACTGCGCCGGCTTCGCTCTTTATGAGAGAAGTGCACATTACCGGGGTGACCGGTTCTAGACAATTTCATTGTTTCTACTGCAGAGAACTGAGGCTTTCCGAAAGGACGTGGGGAAATGCGCCCGAACAATGTACGCTGGTTGGATTACTATTTATCCGGTGAGTATATGAATATTGTTCAGCATGATACGCGATCAAGTAATGTCTGTATCGCGGCCACCGAGAGTGTTCCATACTGAACTCTCGATCATGATCGACATTCTGATGACATTGCGCTTGATTTCTTCACCAACTCTTCACAATATGCATCTGTGCTTTATAACGACAGCCCTGCGGTATGGTAACAAGTGCATTAAGGGGTATTAACTCGGCGGAGTTTTCTCCGCCCGGACGGAGGGATTGCGGATCACGTGACTGCAACGTCACAGTTTTGCGAGACAGGACGACCTCGTCGCGCCTCCCCAGGGAGGAGGGTAAGAAAGAGACCTTTTGGTCGACGTGACCAAACAAATCCTGCTTGGTGTGCGAGATGGCGGAATTGCGGGCTGGCGTTTGGCAACAATAGCTTTCTGGCTATGCTCGCTGTAGCCACAGCGCTACGCAGCCATGGCAGGCTTTTCGAAATAAGCGTTCCACTTACAGGCCCCGAGCTGGCAAAACTGAGCGAGGATTCAATTTTTATTTCGCCTTTTACAGCGTAAGTTGTTATGAGATCACAACAAGGGCCGTTTTTGCGCCGTAGATGTCCGCCGCCGCCGCCGCTGCCGCCGCTGCCGCCGGTGTCCGTAACCGCCATCGCGGAAAACTTTAGGAAAAATTAACGAGGACCGAGGGGGATTCAAACCACGTCCTCTGCGTGGATTCGAACCCATATCCTCTGTGTGGCATTAGAGCATTCTACCACTGAGCCACGCCTGTGCTCGAAAAATCTTCGCAAAAAGACCTAAACAGGAGTAACGTCTGCCGAGGAATAGCACTAATAAGTGTAATGTTACGTGACAGAATACTAATACGCCACTACACGTCAGGGAAAGTGGATTGCATAACGAGTTCGAGGAATCACTTGAAAGAACAGAGGGCTGCATGGTTTGTAGCTCTGAACCCATTACAGAGGCATCATCAACACCATCATTATGAAACAATCATCTTCAAAATTTCCATCATCATTATTACGAAGCAGTGCCATTTGAAGCAGTTTTGTTGTATCGTGCCATGCATCACGCGGCAGACGACGTACGCAGCCGCGCCAGCAACCTGACTTGGCTCTTCGATATAACTGATGGCGCCTCCACGTAAGGTGCGGACCGATGCTGAAGAAGCGAATCGCAGAGCTACGCGCGCGGCTGCAGCAAGGCAACGGCGGGCACAACAGACAGCTGTGCAGAGAGAAGGCCAAACCGTAGCTCGCCGTCGACGCCGGGCCGAGGGTTCAGTTCGTTCTCGGGAAAACGACGCCAAGAGACTCTCTAAGATGTGCAGTTATACAGATTTGCACATTGCAATAACGCAGCAATTATTGCGTAGTGGGCACTTCCTTACTTGGCGAAATGATAAGAGTTATGGCGCAGGGGACACCTATCACCACTGCTTGCCCTAGTTTCCTCAAGCGCTTAAAATGGCCTTTAAGAAGGTCGCGCAGGGGATGCCTATCACTCTACTTGCACTAGTTTCAATAAATAATCTTTTGGAATGAATTTGGCAAATGGGCACTCTTGGGCAAGCATGGCCTTTGCGCCATTAAACAACATGTATCAATTTGGCAGATGTGTGCCCAAGCGCCATTTTCTCCCACGGGCTGCACAGATCTCAGGAAGGATCCACCTCGCGATACGCAGTTTCAGCGCAGTGAGGATTAACCATTTTTCTGCTAAAGCAAGCAATATTATCAGCACTGTAGAAATACCTAGTACCTACGTTAGTGTCGCCTCAGGATAGCTCACGTTATGTATATACTTAACATGTTAAAGGGAGTGTTAAACGGACTGTCAGAAATGCTATTGAATGCCTCAGATGTTACTGTGGTTACGAAAACAGATTATTTCGTTCTTTTAAGCAATGGGGGTCTACATTAATTGATCCTGCCTAGTGAAGATCGCAGCGTTCTCCATTATAGGCTTTGCAGCCTGAAATTTTAATAGAACTCTCCTACACTTCACTGTGCAATACCAAGAAGCCAGATTCAAGTCACAAAAAGTCACATTTTCGCCGCATGGGCGAAGCAATGAATGTGATAGCAAGAAACTGTAATGCTATACGAAGTGAGGCTCGTAGCTTCAGCAGCAATATCAATTGTAGCGAACATGCACTTGCTAACTGAGCGCCTCCCGTGGGCAGCGCGTGCTGGTACGATGAGCTTTATACGTTGTGTGTCACAAAGCTACACATACAAAGCTAGGGGAGGTGGCTAAATGAACAAACAGAAGATGAGTGCGAACTATCAAGGGAAGCACGCACGAAACGAACGCACAGATATACACCGAACGAGGGCATATAAGCTCTCACAACGGATACTCTTAGTTTGAACAGCGCTCCTGTTGCAAAGGCGGCCGAAGTAGCGAAGGAAACTAGCGTGCTTCAAGTGTCGAGCTGTGACACTTGATAGTTCGCGCTCATCTTCTGTCCGTTTAGCGGTGTCCCTTGAGCTCGAGTGACTTTCGTAGGCTCCCGTAACATGAGCGCGGACATCTAGGTGAAAGCTTGAAACATCCCTCTTCTCACCACGAGACAACCGCGCGAGCAGACAGCGGAAGGGCAAGGTTCTTTCTGCTCAACTATTATACCTGGCAACAACTTTCTGTGGCAGCACAGCGAAAGCTACGGAGCCAAAGCGCGCACACTTTTGCTGCGCTCTCGCGTGTAGTCCACGAACGCTAACTTTTGCACAATGCATAGCACAGCATACGACATGTCACCTAATTTTTTTTTTCTTTTTGCGTTCAAGATTATTTCATTCTAATTTAGAAAGGTTGCCTCTTAATCGAATTTCGTTTTTTGCTGTGTCCGGTTTTTTGGTTTCTGCTGTCAGTCCCACGTTTTCCTCACCCTCAAAACAACGATGGCGTCGCTCGATTCAAGCAGGTTCGCGCCGCATGCGCGTAAGCGAGCATGAGCGAGTGTTCGTCGGCTGGTGTGAATTCATCGTAGAAAGTGAAGCGAAAACAGTGGTGTGTTGAAAAATATTATGCGGTATGGGTACAATCTCGAGGAAAGAAGTTGTGCGGCGTGCAAGCGATGCCACCAGCGCGAATTGGTCCCACACAACGATAACCATTTCGACACCGCAGTGACCCACCCGTCTTCAGCAAGTCTACGAACTTGAAAGCAATGCTGCCATTAGGAACAGTACGTAAAATAACTGGCTCATTTCATTTGCTTGATTGGATATACATGGTTGGTATTTTCGGTAGTTTATTGCCCCTGATGCGATCATTCCAAATGTGCATCCCGTGGAAATGAACGCCGCGCATTGCGCGCGACAGCGTACGCGTCCGTGTCAGCAGTTGGAAGTGTTTTTGGCGCTTTACAATGAAAGCCTTCCACTTCGCTCAAAAACCGCGTTATTGGCAACGGCCAGTCGAGGGGAGCGTCTGTCTCGCTTGGACTTGCAAACTCGAAATGTGCGCATCTTTGGGACGGTGAAAAACATACCCAGCTACCCGTCGACGGCGACGCGTTCCCTGCCAAACTGACAGAAGAGCCTCGTGAAAGCTGACCGACGACATTTAAATGCGGCCGTTGCGCTCCTCGCGCCATCTCGCCGGTAATGAAGGAACGCTTATAAGCGCCTGGCGTCTCTGAGTCCTGCCAGCGGTAAAGCGTGACATGCGTGTCATGGTGGTGGTGGTGAACAACTTTTATTTGGTCCGGCAGGGTTTAAAACGATCGGGCCTAAATCTCCCCCGAGGGGACGGTGAGGTTTTGCCTCAGCGCTGCCTCGCGGGCCTGCTGGACGGCCCAAAGATGATCGTCAAGGGTTGAGCTGCGCAGAGCGGCGGTCCACCTAGACGGAAGAGTCTCGAGCGGCATGATTTACATGCCACGGTCTTCGTGCTCTCCGGGCCGTTTCGTTCATGGGATATATACGAAAATTGGTATGGCACAACATGACTGCCTGACGAACATAAATGACACGGCATTACATAATTATGACGTGCATGTCATGAGCGGCATGATTTACATGCAACGCGTTTCGTTAATGGGATTTATACCAAAATTGTTATGGCACAACACGACTGCATGACGAACGTAATTGAGAGATCATAAAGTTACAATCATGGCATGCGTGTCATGAGCGGCATGGTTTACAAGCCACAGTCTTCCTGTTCTTGTGGCCGTTTCGTTAACTTCGTATGTACCAAAAGCGGTATGGCGAGACAATGCAGATCCGTTGTACGTTCCTGATGCGTGCTTCGCATTTCCTTGATTCACACTGCACGTGGAATCTGCCATTTTAGGGGCGAAGCTCCTCTTTCTCTAACCTTGTCACGCGTAACCGGCAGTATCTCCCGAACAGTATAATAGATGGCGCTGTCTCATAGAAGCACATACAAACTGCAGTTGAGTGATGATGTTCTAGATGGCGCTGTACACAATCTGTGTCGTCATCGCCATTTCTCGTCTCATTTCCTAGATGGCGTTGGTCCAATAGAAGTGTGTGCAATAGTGCGCTTGTGTGAATCGCCACTAGATGGCTGTGTAAGTGCCGTTACTCTCCGATTGGCTGCTGCGTGGGCTGTGCCTGGGTGCGCGGGAAACCAGTGCCTCTCTCAGTCTCCTGGATCGTCGCCGTTCCCAGACGACGCCCGCCCGGCCCATTGACGGAGACCGATTTGGCGCTACAGCTGCGGCGGCATCGTAGCTACCCGGCACCGTCTCGGGATCCGCCAGGCGCCGCGCTCGATTCGCCGCCACTTCTCGGGCTCGCCTTTCGGGGTCCGCTGCTCGGAGTGCACGTTGCGCCGCGGCGTCATTGGCGCGCACCGCCTCGGGATCCGCCAGGCGCCGCGCTCGATTCGCCGCCACTTCTCGGGCTCGCCTTTCGGGGTCCGCTGCTCGGAGTGCACGTTGCGCCGCGGCGTCATTGGCGCGCACCGTCTCGGGATCCGCCAGGCGCCGCGCTCGATTCGCCGCCGCTTCTCGGGCTCGCCTTTCGGGGTCCGCTGCTCGGAGTGCACGTTGCGCCGCGGCGTCATTGGCGCGCACCGTCTCGGGATCCGCCAGGCGCCGCGCTCGCTTCGCCGCTGCTTCTCGGGCTCGCACCGCGGGATCCTGGGGACGAGCACGAGCCGCCGCGGCCCTCCGCGCCCGCCGCTCCGCTTCGTCCATGCCCCACCGACGATCCGACACCCATAACTTCCGGAGCTTCGCCCACCTCACCATCATTCACCTCGTGGATATGCTGTGATTTTTTTTCTTTGGGACTTTTATATATATATATATATATATATATATATATATATATATATATATATATATATATATATATATATATATATACATATTTATACATATACAGTTCATCACGGCGGCGACGGGGACGGTAAACACCAGCCGAGACTGTGTAATTGCTATCGCAATAAAAATGTGACTGATGCCTCTGTCAAAGGAATCGGTATAACACGAAAGTGAAATGTGTCTTCGCATAAGCAGTTAAATATTAATTGTTACATCGAGGTGAACTTGCCCATTGCTATCAGTTTCTCGATCGTGCCGGACTCTTTGACGTGGATGAAGTCACGTTCACGCATAGCCTCCGTAACATGAAGGACCAACCCCTTGTGGGTACAAAAGTAGTTTACGTAATAACTGGACACAGTCAATCGTTAAAGCATCGCTAGAAAGACATCAGTCATATTTGCTTGCGCCGCATTGACTCCGTCAACGTCGTTGCCGTGCTTGGTCGCGTCAGACAGCAGTTTTCTTATTCCCATCACGCTCGAAGGGTGGTCGGCGGGGAAACGCTACCCACGATGAAAGGTGACCACTGCTGCACCACTGTGCTATCGGCGGTGTTGGTGGTTCGGTGAAGGAAAGGACGCTCATTTCTGCAGCCCATGCAGGAAGCACGGCTAAGCGTCCGTGGGAATAGCGCAGATACTCGAAGCTCCGCAAACGCGGCTATTCCTATGGGCTCCGTCCACTGACCTGAGGGCGCTACCGACACCCCGGGGGTGTCGCCATAGCGCGCGCATGATGGAAGCCCAGGCGATAGCGACGCGCGCGTTCCTTCGCAGCTTTTCGGGCGTGCTAAGAGAAAAACCACACACACGCTCGCGTCGCCCTCTGGAAGTTTGCTGCAGGTTTGGAGCGCGCGTCTCAAAGGAAACAAAACAAATGAAAGTGGGACGCGCCGTGTAGACCTGCTGCTATAGGGTTGGAGACGCGTGCGTCGCGTTTGGAATTGTCCGGCCAGAGTCTGCCCAGTTTCGCTTCTTCTGTCCGCCAGGCTGCGCATTCTGGCGCTGATGTCACACATGGAAAACTCGACTGCACTGAGCCTATAGCAAAAACCAGCTCACCCAGTGCCTTTCCAGTACGCTTTCCGTACTGAGAGCACTGGAAACGCGCTGGGAACAATGATATGGGACGCTGGCAGCGCCAGCTTGCACCGGTGTGCGCTGGCGTTGTACTGGGACAAGCTGGCATGGCAGGCAGGCAGGCAGGCACAGAACTTTATTTTGGTCCGGAGAAACTGCAGTTGGACGTCCCCTTCTAGGGGGATCCTGTAGCAGTTGCGGGCCGTTCCCACGCAGGGACAGGAAGACCGTGGCCCTCCGCCCTCTCGCAGGCTCTCTGGACAGCCCGAAGTTGAACCGAAAGGTCGCCGCTTCTCAGGGCTTCCTCCCAGTCCTCTTCTTTGCTGAACTCTGTGTCACGTAACGCAGGACATTGCCAGAGCATGTGAGCTAGTGAGCAGTAAGCCTCTCCACAGTTCGGACAATGCGGTTCAACGTTGGGCGAGAAGTTACTAAACCTGCCTCGCGAAGGGAAAGACCCCGTTTGGAGCATCCTGAAGGCCGAAGACAGCGGACGAGTGAGTTTAGGGTGAGGAAGTGGAAAGACCCTCCGAGAGAGATGATAATGAGTCACGATCTCGTGAAAAGTGAGGAGCGGGTCCCTGTACCTGCCGGCATCCCCGCCCGCGAATTCGCCGGGACCGCCGCGGTGAGTGAAACCTCGCGCACGGTCATGGGCAAACTCATTGGAGTTGGGGACATCGGGGTGTACGTTGGCCCCCATGTGGGCCGGGAACCATGTTATGGTGTGAAACCCGGCAGCCCCCTCGCTGCCGAGGATAGCTGCTGCCTCCCGCGAGATCGAGCCCGAGGCGAAAGCTCTGGCAGCGGACCGAGAGTCCGTGAAGACATTTGGACGCGATACGTCCTTCATTGCTACAGCAATGGCAATTTGCTCAGCAATCGTTGCCGAAACGTTTCTAACCGACGCAGCACATAGGAGCTTGCCACTATGGTCGACTGAGACCACTGCAAAGCGATCAGAACGCCCGTACTGTGCTGCGTCGACAAACGTAGCGAGGTCCGGGCTGTCTGCAACTGACTTCAATAAGGAACGGGCCCGAGCTATGCGGCGTCCTACATTGTACTGCGGGTGGACATTCCTGGGAAGTGGAGCTACGGCAAATGTACCTCTGATAGAAGACGGTAGAGTCACTTTACGTTCACGAATCTGTGTAAGACCGCAGCCAATGGACTCCAGGATACGTCTACCGGCCTGCGAGGACGATAGGCGCACTACCTGAGCCATTTTCTGCGCCTCGATCACCTCCGAGAGGGAGTTATGCATGCCCAGTTGTATGAGCTTTTCAGTGCTGGTGCTGAGAGGCAACCCTAGAACTCGCTTTATACTCGTGCGCATTAGTGCGTCGATTTTTTCCTCTTCCCTTTTGGACCAGTGCAGCGCCGAAGCGACGTAATTAATGTGGCTCATGAGAAACGCATGGTAGAGCCGAAGGAGATTGCTCTCGCTCAGCCCGCCCCTGCGGTTCGAGACCCTGAGTATGAGCCTAAGCATGTTCTCCGTCTTGGAAGTGATGCGAGCTATAATCTGCGAGTTGCGCCCCTTCGACTCCAGCAACAGTCCGAGCACCCTGATGCAGTCTACCCTGGGGATTCTCTGCCCGTCACGTGTGTATAGAGATATTGGAATGTGCTCTAGAGGAGTGAGGTTCCTCATCCCTTGTCGGGTGGGTCGGTAAAGTAACAAGTCGGACTTGGCAGGCGACAGGCTCAATCCCGAACCGACTAGAAAGCCCTCCGTGACGTTGAGTGCCTGTTGAAGTGCCTGCTCTACCTCGGCATCGGACCCTCCCATGCACCACACAGTGATATCGTCCGCGTAGATAGCATGGTTAATCCCGCGAACCGTGGCGAGTCGCTCGGAGAGGCCCTTCATGGCAATATTGAAGAGCAGGGGAGAGATGACGGCCCCCTGTGGAGTGCCTCTCGCTCCCAAGGTAAATTCCGCGGATTTTAGTTGGCCGATCTTAATGGAATGTCACTCGTACCAGTGAGAGGCTCGCTGTTCTGGTAGGTTGCGCACTGGCACGCGTGCGGAACATACTGGAAGCAGATCAAGAGCAGTGTTGTACGGAACGTCGTTCCAAGGAACGACGTTCCTGGAACGAGTTCCTTTTGGGAGGAACGAAGGAACGCCATCGTTCCATTTAGAAATGGTGGAACTGTAACGGGAACGCGTTACATTTACGGAGGAACGGCAAAAGGAACGGCGTTCCTTCTATACATGTTCCACTTTACGATGATCGCACATACGCAGCACATCATGCAGGGTGGATAGGCTGGGCTACAACAAGCCCTCCCTGAAGTCCCCGTTTTCCTGCCACCACTATCGCTCCCTCATAGAAAATCATGCACGAAAATGCCATTTTACTGCGGTTTCGATGATTCGACGAGGGCGACGCTTCCCCTTCACCGCGGCCGCACGACGTCAGGGTACCCCGCTACTCCTTCGCAGTGGCCGCTTACTACGGTCGCTGGACAAATAGTTTCCGGCTGTCAGCCAGCCCATTATGGGTGCACGGCAACGAGGGATGAACTGCATGCAACAGCGAAGTTACTTTCGTCCCTTCCCTTATGATCCCCCCGCCAGGACTCCCTCCGAGGTAAAACACTGTCAGCGCGTGCTTTACTATATCGGCTCTCCCCGCATTCTTTCTGAGAATGTGGTTACGGCCATAGTTGTTCATACTTGTAAGACACTCTGTGCGTCAATCTCTTCAAGGTATTTTAGTTGAACTGAACGGGCCGCGCCTTAATTTAGTGTCAGCAGCCCTATGCCCTCGGCAAAAAGCAGAAACGAAAGGCTTTTCGAAAGGATATATGCGCGCGCTAACGCAAAAGTGTGCTGAACATGCTTGCGTGCGTGCGTGCGGTTTGTAATATTGAGCGAAGATAACATCGCTCTAACCTGGACCTGGTTAATTATGGTCGGTGATGGCCAGTTTGTTTCTCATAAAAACTGTGGTTTCATTGCTATCATTACTACGCGACCAAACGGTTAGCTACACAGGAATAATCAAACATTTTAACGCACAGCACCCCGTCCACTTTATTGTACAGTCTCATTTGCTGTATACCAATGTCCTGTCAATTGTGCTTGCGTGGTGGGGGTCATTTTCGGTTGGCGTCCCGTCAAATTATACATGTAAGCCTATTTATTTTAGTATTTATTTGCTGCACCAAAACGGCATTTCGCCCTTGGCTTAATGTCGGTGTGCCACCGAACTCAACGGGCAAGTGTTGCTTATTCCTAATGCCACGAAGAAAAGAAAACAGTCCCGCGTTATTTAATTCGGCGGTAAACGCACGAGATGTAAATATTAAAATTCCTCACACGGGCATACATTCAACGCAGCTACAATTAACAACAAAAGTACAATATATCACAAATACTTTAAAGCGATGAGAACTAAGTAAAAGCAATATATGCAGAACTGCCTATTAGTTTATTAAAATGCTACAAGGGCTACCAATTTTGAGCAGAATCGTTTAGGACTGGGAATGCTGACGACATCGGGGTATCTTGTTCGAGTATTTGCGCGCAATGCCATGGGTCAGGAACAAACCTTCTTATGCTATCCTAAATCAAAAGGTCTATTACTAGCTTTCAGTGTCAGATGCACCCCTGTTACATGCATTGGTGCATGTGAGTAACTACCTATTAGCAAATTGGAGGTGCAGTATCCTGGCTATGCATCTCAAGACTGAAGTGGAAAGTGCCATATGTGTCACACTTGTAATAGACTAGCGCCAAAGTAACAGTGGAGTTGTCCGTAGTATGTTCGGCGCTTCTTGAAAATATATGCCTAGGAGTGTTTCTAAAGAGATTTCTTTGTCTCCAAATAATATGCCGCCGGTGACGTTGAATTTCTGGAAATATGCATAGGTCGATGCAAGATTTAATATGTTCACTTTAATTTGCATCAGAATTAATTTTCAATTTTAGAAATCAAGTGTACCGTTAATGTAACGACAAGTTCCAGTTGTCGAAATGTAACTGGAACGCGTTCCTTTCTCAGTAAAGGAACTTGTAACGGGAACTCGTTACAAAATTGGGAAGGAACGAGGAACGAGCTTTCGTTCCTGTTTTGGAGGAACGTGTACAACACTGCTCAAGAGACGCTGGCGCTGGTTTCATGGGCGCACGCTCTGCACTGGGGCCAGTATTGGTTGATTTCGCTAGGTGTGAGGACTCTGGGAACATTTACGACTTGGCCGCACTTCATCGCTGCGAGCTACAGTATGCAGCATTTCGCGGCGTAGAGCTTCGGCGCGCACCTATATAGGCGCTAGCAGCTGTGAATGTTTACATTTGTGCACTTTCCCCGCACTTAGCCCAGACATGCAACGTCACGTCTATGAACCACCCTGGTATAGTTCTGCTATAGTCATAAAATTTCCTACTAAAATACTAGAGGGAAAACTGGCGCTGCGATCGTGAAGCTGCCATGGGAATGATGGGTATGACATGGATTTGTCTAGTCTACGTGCCTGCGGCTTCAAACGTTTTGGTGGGTTTGTTTATTCCTGTTTTTTAACTTCAGTGACGCGAGTGACGTTGCTGCACTTTTTCATTCCGCGACGAAGGCAGCGGCTGTAGTGTACGCTTTACTGGCTTTACTGCTAGACATCGTTGTCGCATGCACCAAAGTCGTTTGCAATGATGAGGTGCCATGCAGTGTTTCGTTGTGTTTGTTGATGGGTGGCTACACGTATTATCTGCAGCGGTACTTTACCCAACTTAAGAAATATTCGCGCTCCGTCTCACGAACTCTATCGACGCGGTTTTGCTGTTTTTTCTTTCTTTTCTTTTGTATCAAATGCGATAGAATCTGTAACCGTAGGGTCGCTTTCACGGCTGATATACATCCCTTGTCAGAAGGCTGTTCGTATATCTTGTTCTACGGCATTTCAATTCCGCAGTCTAAGTAATTCAGTGTCGACCTAACGCGCCAAGCAGGCGCACAGTTATCGCGCGTAGTAGACGCCCAGTGGATGATAGCCAGACGCGCCCGCGGACGACGCTCAAAAAGTCAGCTCAGATCAAAGCTCAGGCGCAGTTTCCGATGGAGTTTAACGGCACGGCTGTTTATTTAACACCACGTTTATTTTTTCACAAAACTAATCACCAAGCGATGGGCGATAGTGCGCTCCTTCCTACCAACGTTACTAGATTAGTAACGTTGCCTGCTACGGACTCGCGCAGGAGCTTGACCTATGCATATAGTTTTTAAAAATATAGTGGAGCACTTGCCCTGCACTAAAAGAAGCGAGCTAAAGCCCGTTATTTTTATATTTAGAGGACAAATCTACGTTTTACATACTTGAAAATATCAGCACGTCAATTACAAGAGCAAAAATCTTTATTTGAAGTTCGAACACAACTACATCTGGAACTTAAACCTCTATGGACGCTGCTAAATCTGTGCACAAGCAGATGAGGCAACATTGCCATATCGCACAATGTTGCTAAATTTCTGAGCGTTCCGTATTTTTCTAATCGCGATAAAGCAACGAGTACCTGCGCACGCACGTAGTTATTCCAGAATCTTTCGTTTTATTGCAATATTTTGTCGTAAACTACCTATTTTTTCAAGTGGAAAAGCCATACAAAGCCAGAAGAACGAAGACTATAGCCAAATCCGTGTCATACCCATCATTCCCATGCTGACTCAACCGCCTTGTTTGAAACTCCCATAGACACTAGCGCCAGTTTTCCCTCTAGTGTTTTAGTAGGAAACTCTATGGCTATAGTGTTTACTTGTATGGACGAGTCGGCGCAAACAACAGTAAAATTTTATATCGCCGGGCAATCTAATGACGCTCTCAACGCGTTACAACTGACGCAGAAAAAAGAAGAAAGAAAACCACCGATCAGTATCACCACGCGGGAAATGCACCTCTTGCGATAGCTTCCCCTTTAATTACTTTAGATACGCCAAAAGATAATCATATGAGGAAGCTTGTTGAAATAATACATTAACTTTAGCTTTCTGAAACCGCCGAGTCCTGATCGGTCTGTCCCAGTATGCTCCCGGTGAAGCTTGGCATATAGCGTACCGGCCGAGTCCGTCTACACGCGAACGGCGCTCCAAGCCTCAAGGATACGCAACTCCGATGAGTGAAAATTACTGCTTAGTACAGCATTGGCAACGGTTAACCTGTGATTTCTATTTCTGAGCGGTGCTCGAAGATGAAGCGGTGAGCATCGAAGCGACCCGCTTTGAGCAACCACATATGTCAGTGAAACTTGCTACCCCACTCTTCTCTCACTCAGCTGCAATGACACAAATTTGTCGATCAGTACGCTTTACTGAACAAGATAGATGAAATATTTCCCACTGCACCGCGCTTGGTTTTTGCGAAGCGATCAACATTTGTGAGCTTCGACAAAGCTGCATATGTTGGACACTGGCACTGCCGCTGTACTAAAATATCGCCGTTTGAGCGAGAAAACTGCTTAGTGCCTCTTGAACTACACGTTCAGTTATCGAGAGGCATGTATACTCTACACAACACGCATCTACATATATGTCGACTATTCGTAATGCAAGAAAGCGCCATGAGCTCGGCCGAAACAGCCGATAGTCCTTGCCCGTCGGTGTATTTATGTATTTTCGGTATTAGATATGAATTGTGTAATAAACTACCTACTGTCGCCATTATTAGAATGTCATGCGTGATCGGTGGCTTGTTCTATTTGTCTGATTAAGGGGTGAGGGTCAACTCCGCATAAAAAGCGTGCGCGTCTTGTGTGTATCGCTGCAAACGACAGGCCAGACGGCAGGTCACACCACTGGCTAACGTGTCTACGGGATGTTTGCCACGTTCTGGAGTGGCGCAGTGGTAGCGCGCAGGGTTGGCACTACCAAGGGGCCGCGTTCCAATCCTGGTATCGGAAGCTGCTTTTAGCGCATTCATTTTTATTATTATTATGATGGTCCTCTCGCTTTTTATGTTCATATATCGCTTAGCATGCATGGCGAGGAACTGCGTGTTTTTTTGCTCTAAAGTTGTTGTGCGTGCCAGTAACCCGCGCCTCCCAGCATCCGGTGGGACGCCAGCGTGCCAGTATGCATCGTCAAACTGGTCCCATAATTAGGTATGACGATGGACGCCGGCGCCCAGTGGCGCTGGGTTTTGCAATAGGGATACTATTTCTTAACGCGGTAATTCTGATGCGTGCGTCGAGGCAGACCTTGGAACGCGCCTAGAATGGTGCCGCCATCCAGGATGGGCGAAGTAAGGCTGCAGTGATTCACTTCGCTTCTCCTCAATGGCGGCACCGTTCCAGGCAATGTGCGCCTGAATGCGCACACGCTGAGCCGGACAAGAGCGTCGAACGAAGCGACCTTGAAGGAATTCTAAGGCGTGTTCTGCGGGAACGCACCAGGAGAGCACGTGTCCCGGCTTCGGGCACATGCTGCGTTAGCGCAGTGGTAGAGCACCGGTCACCTTAAGTTGTGGATCGAGCGGCTGTGACTTCGATTCCCAGTGCAAGAACAGAACTTTTTCCGAGTGCTTTTGTTTCTTGGTCATGGTTTTCTACTGCGTCATATCCGTAACGGTAGTGACGTATGGGGCCGCGGTGGACTACGGCATAAAACACTTTCGTGTTAAAATGAACAAAAAACATTGAATCGGCGTTTCATTGCTGACCGAAAGCCGACCAACATAGCGAAATTTCAGTTTTCCAAATGCTGTCAACAATTTTGTCAGCCGAGAGAGAGAGAGACAAAAAGAGCCAGGCCTGCGCGAAATCGCAGGACACAATGACAGCGTAAGCTGAAGGAGCGACCTTGTTGTAGGCCATTATAAGCGCTTGAGAGAACTATAATGCAAGTAGAGGTGGTAGGTATCCCCTGTTCCATAACTCTTACCATTTCGCCAAGTAGGGAAGTACCAATATGCCATAGGGTGATTCCACGTAAGATCGAACAAAGCATGGTGGTCCCCCTCTTAATTTATTTCAAAATTTTATATATTGCTGCCCGATGTGTGAAAGAAGAGATCCAACAGTCTGGTTTTGCTAGAAAAAATTTTGTCGAAGCGCCGGGAGGTCAATAATGACGAAGAGGTGGAGTGCCGCGCTTACCTGCTCTTCTGTTGGGCCAACTTGGTTACTAATACACAAGCTATACTAAGGTTAGGTGGCTGAAACGTTTTAAAGTAAATACACGCATGTTTTTATTGTGATAAATTATTTTTGCTTTTTATAGGGATTGTCTTATTTTTATAAAATCCCCAAATCAGCCTATGAAGCATTTTTCTGTCCACTTTGCGGGCTTATCTCAAAAAAGGCTTGTGGCAGAGCAGCGAAAATTCATCATTACGTTCTAAGCATACTCTTTTGTCAAACTGCAAAAGCTTATATTTATATAACTTTTCAATAAATAGATACGGGCGGGCGAACTTCAAAAAAAACCGAACAGTGGAAATTTCTGAAGACAATTAAAAAAAAACCCATTTTTGATATTTTTTAAACTTTGTACACTTATTCTCCTTCACCTTGGCTTTCACAAACACCAAAAACATGTTGCATAATTTTGTTGCACTAGGAGTTACAGGCCGTCAAATTAGACCCTTACGCAATGATAGGCAATTGTTGTTGATCCGGCTTCTTGCCCGCTGAGTGTATAGAATGAAACAGAATTGAATTTCTGGCCCTTAAGAGGCCAGCAGCGCCGAAAAAAGGTGTCAGTGGCACCGATGACGTCAATTTAGACATGATTTGGTCACCCGAGCGGCCATGAATGCGGGGCTACCGAGCAGGTGCGCGCGCCCCCAGATGCTCTCTGTAAGAGAGGCACAGTCAGCTCCTTTTCGCCTCCTGAAACCAAAAGTGTTCGAAACATTTCTTGGATAACTTCAACGCGTGTGCATTAAAGATTTGCTATCCATTCTGTCTTTTTTCGTACCATAGTTAGGCCCTAATAACAAGGCGGAGATGGAAGCAAGATCAAAACACTATCAGGTAGCTATGAGCGCTCGCTTCACGCACGCGGTTGACAGCCGCTGCCGCCAGAGAAACAGTGCACCGCCGGACACGCGCACCTATCTCAGATGGAAGACAACCTGCCGGTTTACTCCAAGGTGACATATGTGAGTGATGAAACCGCCAGTCATTTAAAAAAAAAGATAGTTCGGAAAGAGCTATTGTCCCAGTACCCAATGGTTATTCTCAGCAACTGGACACGGTAAAAACGCGTGCGATGGAGTCGGAGGTCCCTTCAAGCATCAGGCAATGCTCAACAACTTGAGGACAAACCCTGAAAGTGCAATTCGTACAGCCAGAGACTTTGCAACCATTTTCTCAGAGAAACTGAAAGGGCTGCATCTAATACACCTTGAAGAAAAAGAACTTGTTGCCTTCCGCGAGGTTAAAGAAGGAAGAGTGGATGAGAGTACCCGCGTTCCATGGTGTTGGCATGCCTGACAGCTATCCACGTCAACGAAAGCATCTCCTGGTTTGTACGTGGCACGAATAGCCGGGCCTGCTTGGAAGGAGTTACGTGTACATGAAAGAAGAAATCTGAACTGTCTAATCAATCGAATAAACTCGATTTCAGCCCAGAAACATGAATTAATGAAGCGGTTCTTCTTGACCTCCACAAATTTTCCATTTTGCTAAAGGTTCTTTGGAAAGCGCTCCTTGCTTATTGCATTTTTATCCTACCTTTCATTTTTTTTGCCGGGCAGGGGGGGGGGGGTGGAATCTAAGCTACGCATTGAGTTCTTACTGCCTTTTTGCTGAGGTAAAGGCGGAAAATATCTGTCTGCGCTACGACACCGCGACGTATCAAAGAAACCCCACGCCTACAAAACTGACCCCTAATCATTCAGTATTGTGCTCCTCACAGCTAATATGCAGCGTTCAGACGTAAATGACCGGGCACATTATCATGCCAAAATTTGAAGGCCGTACGCGATCACAAATGTCAGAATAATCAGACGTTCATGGTTCGCTGAGCCTTCCATAAGGGTATAATTTGGCGGCCTGTAACTCCTAGTGGAACAAAATTATGCAACATGTTTTCGGCGATTGTGAAAGCCAACGTGAAGGAGAATAAGTGCACAAAGTTTAAAAAATATCAAAAATGGGTTTTTTTTTTAATTGTCTTCAGAAATTTCCACTGTTCGCTGTTTTTTTGAAGTTCGCCCGCCCTTATCTCTTTATTGAGAAGTCATATAAATATAAGCTTTTGCAGTTTGACAAAAGAGTACGCTTAGAACATAATGCTGAATTTTCGCTGCTCTGCCACAAGCCTTTTTGAGATATAAGCCCGCAAAGTGGACAGAAACATGCTTCATGGGCTGATTTTGAGGATTTTTATAAAAATAAGTACACTCCCCATAAAAAGCAAAAATTATTTATCACAAGTAAAAACATGCGTGTATTTACTTTAAAAAGTTTCAGCCACCTAACCTTAGTATAGCTTGTGTAATTATTAACCAAAGTTGGCCAAAACAGAAGAGCAGGTAAGCGCGGCACTCCACCTCTTCGTCATTATTGACTCCCGGCGCTTCGACAAAATTTTTTCTAGCAAAACCAATTGTGGATCTCTTCTTTCCACACATCGGGCACCAATATGTATAATTTTGAAATAACTTTAAGAGGGTGACCAGCCATGATTTGTACGATCATACGTGGAATCACCCCATAATTACTGCGGTATTTTAACGTGCAAATCTGTATAACTGCACATCTTAGAGAATCTCTTGGCGTCGTTTTCCCGAGAACGAACCGAACTCTTGGTCCGACGTCGACGGCGAGCTGCGATTTAGGCTTCTCTCTGAACAGCTCTCTCTTGTGCCCGACGTTGCCTTGCTGCTGCCGCGCGCGTAGCTCTGCGATTCGCTTCTTCAGCAGCGGTCCGCACCTTGCGAGAAGGCGCCATAAGGTATATCGAAGAGCCAAGTCAAGTTGCTGTCGGGGCTGCTGCGCACGTCGCCTGCCGCGTGACGCATGGCACGATACAAAACCGCTGCAAAAGGGCAGCGCTTCATAATAATGATGACGGAAAAGTTGAAGAAAATTTTTCATGGTGATAATGTTGATGATGCCTCTGTAATGCTACAAAGTATCCACTCCTGTGTTCTTTCAAATGGTTCCTCGAACTGGTTATGTAATCCACTTCCCGCCACGTGTAGTGTCATATTATTATTTTGCCACGTAACATTACATTTGCAAATTCGATTTTTCGGCAGACGTTATACCTCTTTAGGTCCCTTAGCGAAGCTTCTTCAAGCACAGGCGTAGCACAGGAGTTAAAGTATTGCCTTATGCAGATGACTTAGCATTATTTTGCACAGACAAACGAAGTGTTGAAAATGTGCTATTTACAATTGAAAAATGTGGTGTTGTATAAGGTGCTCGTTTAAACGGCTCTAAATGTCTAGGATTATGGTTTGGTACGTGGGGATGTACGCCGAGTCAGTTCGCAGGGATTAATTGGACCCGTATTCCACCAAAGTATATTGGAGTGCCGTTGATGCATATAGATTCAGCGCGCTTTACTGGAAGGAGCGCGTCCCTAAGCTTGAACGTCAGGCCCAGACATACGTTCCACATCGCCGCTTTCAATCTTTGGGAGAGCTGAAGCCTGCAACACATATCTTGCAACAAAGCTTTACTATGTGCGCAACTCATTCATTGCGCTCGGTTTTACATACAACGTTTTCGTCGGACCTTTGCTACTTTTGTATGGTCTTCCACTTTCGAACCAATGCGACGTGACAACATATTCAGACGAGTGAAAGAGGGCGGGTTGGGACTTGTTCATCTCTACTTATGCCAAATTGGTTCACGCTTTTTCTTTTTTCGTGACAGTTCTCATCGAATAATTCAATCATTCTTGTAGGTCACACTTGTTAATGCCTTACCTGATTTAGTTGTTTCATCAAATTTCTCTGAACGTCCATGTTTGTGGGTATTTATGCAGGAAGTGCACTTTGCAGTCCCGTTCCTTAAAGCCCGTTTTTGGATTGAGTACTTGTACACAGTGTCGTTCAAAAAGCTATATAAGGAATTATTATCCATGCTTTTTCCACCTCCATTTTATCGTTCTTTTTATGTCAAACTTCCAGGCCACGATGTCCTCAAGCGCGTTCGCAAAATGTACGTTTCTCCTAATTCAAAAACATTCTTTATGAATTTCATTCAGAAACATTGCCTGTGAAGGCATGGCTACACAAGAAAGGTATTTTTGTTTCTTCAGTTGACTGCCGTCTTTGTTACGTGCTAGAGACAATAGAACACTGCTTTATTAACTGCAAGGACGCTATTCTGTTCTGGTATGTCCTTCAGCGCACTCTAAAGAAAGATTTCACCTTTAATTCGCATACTATACGTTACCTTATGCCAACCTGGATGAAGTGCCATTTGATATGTTCTTTCTTATGGGAATGCATGGCTTGTGGAAGACGCGCATGCAAGACCGCAACGCAGAACCAGTCACTGTATCAATAACCCATTTCGTTCAAATGACCATGCATCTAAAGGACATATACGACGAACTTGACGTCAGGCCTGAATGGTACCCCATCTTGGTGAAGTGCTCATCCCTACCAGCCATGCTGTGCGACACATCTTTAACTCTCCCTGAAACACTTATGTGCATTCCGTCAGTGAATTTGTATTTTAGGCTGACAATGTCATTTGGAGTGTTTCTGCGATTATTGTCGCTAGGTCACTGCAACAGCGTCTTATGCAATTTGCGAATTTCTTAGCGCAATGTAATAAATGCCACGTACGAAAAAAGAAACAGGCATAGCTCAGTGGTAGAACGCTCGACTGCCACGCAGAGGGTGGGGGTTCGAATCCACGCAGAAGTGGGTGTGAATCCTCCTCAGTGCTGTTATATTTTCCAAAAATTTGCGCGATAGCGGTTACGGACACCGGCGGCGGACAACTACAGCGCCAAAAACGGTCCTTGTTGTGATCTCATAACAGCTTACGTTGTAAAAAAAGAAAGAGCAGGTGTCAACGACCTCGCAAAGGATGGGTCATTGCAGAAGATGTGCAGAGGCTTTGCGCGATAGCGAAGCCAACATGTCGGATGAGGGCGAGATACGACACTGGCTGAAATTGAATGGTGAAGACATTTACGATCACTCGATCTATAAAGAAGACGTTGAGACACAGCCTCACTTGAGGCCCACAACACACGCCGAATAAGTGTGAAGTCCGGTAGCTCGTCAACGTGACAATGGTAGCAAGTTTAGCAGGCAAGGGCCTCTTTGCGTCTGAGGATCTTCCTGCTACGGTACGTCGAGTCGTCAGGAATGAATCGCTCACTTTCGAGACACAGACACCAACCGCGCGTGTTACAGTTACGCATGTGATGAATGCCACCGACATTGCTCTTCATAAATCGTCGCTGTCTGGTGTTTTTTAATTTGTACATAAATACAATAGAACTATTGAGTGTTAAAAACTCATTTTCGTTTAATTTCGGTGCTACGGAAGGGCTACCTAAAGCAGCCACAGAAGCCGTACGTGTTCGTTTAGCAGTGCGACGTCTTTGCAATATAGCCTACCAACCCACCCAGACCATGTGACATTGTGAGGAAGTCGTTAGGATGAAGGATATAGTGCCCAAACTGCCAAAGTTAAACACATGTAGGCGATCCTGTGTCCTCAGAAGCATGGAACTATTACGGCGGAACGATAGCCGCTAGCACAATTGTCGGTCTTCGAAAAAAGAGACGGTGTTGCGTAGTGGCCTCTGTGCCGTCTTTAGTTTCTACAAACAGCAATCTAGCGTAAAACGCTCTATCCATTTGCCGTGCTCTTTCTCCGCATCGACGTTAAAGTCACCAACTAAGAGATAACCAGCTCTCCTGCGTAGCGTGGCGTTGCAGGCCCTATTGTTCTTGTTGGTACAACTGCGAATTTAAAATAGGGCCATATTTTGAGATGTGTCTCAAAACACGATAGTATCGCTTCGTTAACGCGTCTCCTTTCGCGTCTCCTGCGGTGGAGATTGGCTGGTTAAACAAACTAGAAACCCGCCCTCATTTTTATTGCGATAGCAATTATATGGACAGTCTCGGCTGGTTTTTGCCGTCCCCGTCGCCGCCGTCATGAACCGTATATGTATATATATTGTCACGAGTTCTTGCGGCGAACCAGTGGTACCACCAAAAATAGCTGGGGAACTAAGAGGGAACAAGAGAACGACGAAGAAGAGGAGAAGGCGGCAGCCTTTTTCACGAAGCATACTCGTCTGGTCCTCGGCCAGACGAGTATGCTGCATATATATATATATATATATATATATATATATATATATATATATATATATATATATATATGTATATATGAATGTCCCAAAGAAAAATAAGTTAAATAAATTCTTCCGAAGAGCCGGGATCGAACCAGAAACCTCTCGCTCCGCCGCGCGTGGCGCTAACCACTAATATCCTTCAGGGAGCTGACGGCGAGCCTTTATACACACCCTTTCCGCTGGCAGGACTCAGAGACGGCAGGCGCTTATAATCGCTTCTTCATTACCAGCGAGATGGCGCGAGGAGCGCAGCGGGCGCATTTAAAAGTCGTCGGCCAGCTCGCTCGCTTCATCTATTCGCAACTCCAGAAAAAGTGGTTCATCTGGCAACATTGCTGAGAAAAAGAAAGATGGCTTCTATATCCAGGGTCACGGACGCGCTTCCGCTTAGCGCTGTGCTAAAGTTTCTTTATTGCCGGATCGAATCACGATGCTTCGTCGAATGCGAAAGGGTTCTTGCTGCCGAACATCTGATATTAATCGTTCTAAAAGATTTGAGCGGCGATACAGCGGAAATAATTGCGCTGTGCGTTCAAACGTCGCACTTGTTCAGAGACCCGCATCAGATTTTCATAAGGATAAAGAGCCTTTCCAGCGATCCTGAAGTTGAAGAAGGCAGGTACGTGTTCATGCGTAGCAGGCCTCTCCGAAAGATGCAAGCACTTGTGCGCGACGTTGCTCCATTGAGTACAAATGCATCACTTAAAAACGTGTTAAAAGAGTGCAGTTCTATGCTCGGTGCGGGAATACAAACTTAGAGGCGCGGTGAACAGGTCGAGGGCTGAAAAGTTGGAACGAGCGCAATAAATCCTGAATTGTCACCAGATGAACTCGAAATGCAAACGCGCTACGTTAAACGATCACACATTACCTCCATAACCAACAAACAAATTACGGGGCGCAGCGCGCGCATGGGACGAAGGCGGCGAACGAAGGCAAGCGCTCGCTTTATATCTGATTGATTTGTGGGGTTTAACGTCCCAAAACCAGCTCTGATTATGAGAGACGCCGTAGTAGAGGTCTCCCGAAATTTCGACCACCTGGGGTTCTTTAACGTGCACCGACATCGCACAGCACACACTCGCTTTATATCTATTTAGTACAATGCATGCAGGCAAAAGTATGTCAGCAATAGTGTTACCGCGATTCAAGTTGAGCATAGGCACGCTCAGAAAAACGTTACCAGATATACACGTATAAACGATGTCGCTATTTTCTTCACGCGCTTGCCTAAACTAAACTACACTCCGGCTCTTCGAAAAGCGCGCACACACAATCTGTGGACTCTCCGAGAGGAAGAAATCGTCGCGAGTGAAGTGCCTGGACCAAACTAGCATAGTTCCTGTCACCTTCTTGCCGTTGCGCAAGTTCCTAATCCATGTTGCGCTGCGCGAGGCGTCGTCTGCTTCTTTGGGGAACAGATGAAACGACGTGTTGCTGTCTTTGCATCGCGATGACACGCACTGAGGCACGCAACAGAAGTCTTGATGGGGATTCTTTCTTTTTCGGGCTGCCTCGAGGCGGCATGGCGTCGATTAAGGAACTACAGAGCTGTTTTACAGCGCGCGGTAATGCGATACCATGCCGCGTTTCGAGGTCGACCTTGGATCGGCTGGTTCCAGGAGCGTCCGCTAGGTGGCGAGCATTTAGATGGAATCACGGTGAGGAAAATTAAAAGAGAAAAAAAAAAGTTCTTAAATCTTCTCACGAGCCTGGTGGCGCACATGTCACCGCCCCGTTACAAAGGGGAAGCTCATAGCATCCATCCATCCATCCATCCTTCCACCCATCACGAATTTGCGCAGGGCCTTGCCCTTCCGCTGTCTGCTCGCGCGGTTGTCTCGTGGTGAGAGGAAGAGGGATGTTTCGAGCTTCGACCGTGATGTCCGCGCTAATGTTACGGGAGCGTACGAAAGTCACTAGAGCTCAAGGGACGCCGCTAAACGAACACACAGAAGATGAGCGCGCACTATCAAGTGTCGCAGCTGGACACTTGAAGCACGCTAGTTTACTTCGCTGCTTCGGCCGCCTTTGCAACAGGAGCGCTGTTCAAACTGAGAGTATCTATTGTGACAGCTTATTCGCGCTCGTTGGGTGTATATCTGTGCGTTCGTTTCGTGCGTGCTTCAATTGATATTTCGCGCTCATCTTCTGTTTGTTCATGCAGCGGCATCCCCTAGCTTTGTATGTGTAGCTTTGTGACACACAACGTATAAAGCCCTTCGTACCAGCACGCGCTGCCCACGGGAGGCGCTGACTTAGCAAGTGCATGTTTTCTACAATTAATATTGCTCCTGAAGCTGCGAGCCTCACTTCGTATAGCATTACAGTTTCTTGCTATCGCATTCATTTGCTTCGCCCTTGCGGCGAAACTGTGACTTTTTCTTGTTTGTTCGACCATCCAATCACCACCGCAGCACACACCAATGGAGACACGTCACCAAAGCATGTGAGATCGAAATGGGTTATCCCACGCGCGAGGAACAAAGGACCAGTTCACCGCAGTGGACACCAGAAAAAAAGGCCATTTATTTGCACCTCCTAGTATATAAGCACGCTAGCTGAATTATACGAAGCCCCGCCACGGTGGTCTAGTGGTTATGGCACTCGGCTGCAGATCCGAAGGTCGCGGGATCGAATCCCGGCCGCGGCGGCTGCATTTCGACGGAGGCGAAATGTTGAGGCCCGTGTGCTGTGCGATGTCAGTGCACGTTAAAGAACCCCAGGTGGTCGAAATTTCCGGAGCCCTCCACTACGGCGTCTCTCATAATCAGAACTGGTTTTGGGACGTTAAACCCCACAAATCAATCAATCAATCAATCTGAATTATACGAAGAGGCATCCCAATGTAGCACACCACGCGGAATCGATGATGTTCGACTCTCGCAACAGTATTCCGAGCGAGTAGTGTTCGCCCATGCCGGAACACTAAGCACATGTTGCTCGCGATATATATCTCGCGAACAGAGGCGTAATTGGGGAACTTGAAAGGCCTCCCGAGGATAGTCCCAGCGAAGCCCGTCGCCACGGCGCGCGACGGCGTCCCAAGCCCAAGAGACCGAGGATCATTCCCCGTCCGTGATCCCGCGAATCCTCGTAGCGCTACCGCGGGAGCACCTGCGCCATCCCCAGCGCAGCTGTGCGCATGACGCTGGCGTCACATCTCGTGCCCTGCGGGAAAGCCACCCTAGACTACATTTGAGCAAACGAGAGCGCGACGCGATAAAAAATGATCAGGAGATGTGAACATTCCCACAAGCGATACTATCGCCTTTTGCGACACGCCTCGGAATACTGCCTCAGGGCCCGTATTCTGTGGTAGGTAGTTTACACGGTGCTTCTATCGTGTGCCATTATTCTATAGCGTGCGCAGATGCGCACACATTATTGATTATTTGATTTCTGGTGTTTTACGTCCCGAAACTCCGATATGATTATCAGATACGCCGTAGTGGGAGGCTCCGGAAATTTCAACCACCTGGGGTTTTGTAAGAGAGAGAGAGAGGGAAAACTTTAATCCCCAAATAGGTCGGCGATGGGGTTTTCCAACGCACATTGAAATCGCATAGCATGGCCCTCAGCACATCGCTTTCATCAATATGCAGCCACCGCGGCCGCGATTCAGTCCCGTGGCCTTTGGATCAGCAGCCGAGTGCCGTAGCCACTAGACTAATGTGGCGGGACGTGATATGGTTAACTAGGATGTACACGAGGCAGATATCATGAGAGTGATTCGAAAATTCCATTCATTCGCATCACAGGTATTCACCCTATCGAAATTTTTGGTGCATGCTAAGAGAACGAGGCATCCAGTCTAGCACCGAGAAGTAGATAGATAGATAGATAGATAGATAGATAGATAGATAGATAGATAGATAGATAGATAGATAGATAGATAGATAGATAGATAGATAGATAGATAGATAGATAGATAGATAGATAGATAGATGTGGTCATAGTTGCTGCAGTGTGTCAAGAAATCCTTCCTAATTAAATATAACAAATATACCTGCCACGGTTCTCTCTGAAACAGCAGCGTGTTGATGCTGTAAACAAGACATAAAAAAAGAAAATACGCACAAAGATAATCGTCATTTCACATAAGATGCTACAGTTCGTTAGCGCGTGTAGTGTGGGTTGAAGCGCACCACGTGGAGGTCCTTGACTCGTAAGCAACGCTACTGTAGTGATGTTGCGCATTCGAGCACCAAATCCTGCCCCACAGAAAAACAACGCCCAATTATTTTGTAGTGCTGCGAGTGCTCCAGCGGGAGCATTTCACTCAATCAGCGCGGTTGAAGTGATGTTTAGACCAAAATAAGCGGTCAGGTGGTTTGTATGCCACATGGCCTGCACTCTAAAACTGGAGCCGGTTCCGCAGGAGTGAAACGACCAAGTTACTCTTTAGGGCATTGTTCTATTCTAGCAAAACGTCGGATGGAGTGAAATGTCCATACCTCTTGCGGCATGAGAGAGTAAAATGCAATTTCACTCCTGCTCCACCCACGTGATGCTCGCATTCGCAGCCGCAAACATGGCGGCTGGGGTGGGAGCGGACGATTGAAGAACACAACAGCCGCTTTGTGAAGTGTTTTTCCATAGAACTATAGCAGCGACCTTCCTACGACTTCCACGTACAAGCTTTCGCGTACAAACGCGTGCAGTGTACGTTTAATGAACGGTGCCTTCCTCGACTACGAGCCTCAACCGACGGGAGTCATAGCGAGCTGCCTCTCCTGTGTTTTTCCCCGATAGAACGGCCGTACCCGTGCTATGTGAAACCCGCCAGCCTACACGCCTCGGATTCTTCGCTTACGTGTGCGAAACGAAGAGGAATACACTTTCAGCGACACAGTAAGCTGTTGTGATCGTCGACGGCTGGTCTCCGAAGCCTCACTCGATATAACTAATACATGTAAAGAAAAAGGCTTCGCTACGACTTCGGCATCGAGCCGTATGACAGCTATGAGCGCGTCGATGGTAAAAATACCGTGACTGCGATCCGTCCCGTTCGCAAGTCTGGTAAGTACAGCATAGTACGCTAAACACTTCTTATGGCAGAGACTATATTTCATCTGTGTGCAGAATAACGAAGAACGAGGAGTGCATATTCTGTGATCGTCAGCGGTTGTTCGCCGTACAAACGTGCTCGACGGACTCGAAAGGGGACGCCGTCGGAATGAAGCGGGTGGTAGCGGAGCACCCGGGTGCCGCTTTTCTTCGCTGGCGTTGATGAAATTCAGCCGATATTATGTTCGTACTCGCTTCCTCAGGTGCATTTTACATCGCGAACCAGCACTGCGAACTCGCGTTTGCCCGTAAAACGGAATGCCAGCTCATGATAGGAATGCGTTAATCTAAAAGACATTTTATATATTCCGCGCGTTTAGATTAACAGATATGTGTGGCGACCAGCTACCTATGAGCCAACGCTAAATATACACCTGTTCTGTGCATACTTTTTGTTTAATTACGCAGAACAGTACTTTACCACTGGCGCTACATAGCAGGTCAAGTATACGGGTTATATATATGGGACTTCAGTGTAAGATGGTGTATCGCGAGTGTGTTGTGGGCTCCCATCACAACACACTCGCGACCAGCACTTGCTGGTGGGTAACAGGTGACCTCATGTACAATGTGCATTGTGTAGTTATATTGACAATTTGGTTTTGGTTATTGTATCATTTGTTGAGTGTCATGTACAATGAGTATTGTGTAGTTGTATTGGCGTTTTTGTTTGGGTTACTGTATCATTTGTTATGTACCAAAGACAGGTAATAAAAAAAAGCGAGTGTGTTGTGGGCTTTGTGCATTGCTGCGGTTGTGTTATGGTGTGTATGTGCGTTTGTGTCATGTCAGCATGTATGTTCTATGTTCAGTGTGATGTAATTAAATGCCTGCTAATTGTAGCATAGTCGAAAAACGCAGTGGTTGGTTTTTTATTTTTGTCTCTGCTACTCCCTCTGGGAGTACTAGCACCCCGCTTGGTGGGGTAGCAGAGCTCTCTTCAAAAGAGTGTTCGAATCCCCTTCGGAGGCGTCCTACTACTCTGTTTTGGCGAGAGTACCTGTACCCTGCAATGGGGTTGGTCTACTCTGAAAAAAGGAGTTAAATTTGGGACACGAAAGTTCTCCCCCAAAGTGAGTGCCCAGCACTCTCTTTGTTTTTAGAGTGTGGTGGAAGATTGTGGTGACGGCTGTCAACGTTCTGTTGGTTCTGTGGGCGAGTTGCCAAGTGCCTTTTGATCGCTGCAAGTAGCTAGCCATGTCGAGACATTCTTCATCACTGGCAACCGGTAGCAAGCGTCATTGCCGGGCTCTTTAAGTAGACGAGCTTGTGTGGCGTTACCTGAGGCGTCTTTTGCACTAAAATTGTTGTATGCCGAGGACACGTACAGAAGTAAGGCATCCCATGTGTCGTGTTCGACGTCGACGTACATTGCCAGCATGTCACCCATAGTAATGTTTAGTCGCTAGTGAGGCAGCACGTCTGCGGGTCGTAGGCGGCGGTCCGGCGGTCGCACGGTGGCTTAACAGACAACTTCAGCTGTTCTTTCACTGTTCTGATACCGACTTTTCCCAATGTTACTGATAATCCTTTAACAGCTGTGGGGATTCAGGTGGCTGAGGAACGCACCGATATCTTTAAATAACCAAGTTAAGGGTGTGTTCAAACCCAAACCGAAACGGAGGTGCGCTTCGTGCAGCGTATGCGATGACGTCACAGCCTCCTAGACTTCAGAAATATGGAGCTAGTGCCAGCAAAATGAGGTTGGCGAGGTCATCGGATGATGAATTAAGTTAAGCCAGCTTTTTTTAACTTGACAGAGACGATTTGAGTGCTGAAGTATCGCCGTTGTTCTTTTGACAGCCCGCCTTCTCGGTTAGGCAGCGTTGAAGGCAATGGCGTCAGAAACGCAGAATGTCCCGCATGACAATCCGATAAAATATTGAGAATTTCGTTTTCACGAAACCCAAATAACTTGCAACCGCGTGGCTTGGCGTAGATTATTACAGCACCGAGAAGAAGATGTATTGGAAATTTCACTGAGATCAATTGACACTGGAAAATCGCCGGAGTTGCCGTTTAAGTAAGGTTTCCCGTGCAAGCCCTGCTTTCCCGGTAACTAACCGTACGTGATCTGACGCAGGAGGATGTTCTATACAAACAATTTTGCTATTTCTGCGGCACTGGTTTTAGGCATAACTTTTGTTTCGCCTTGTCATGTGATATAGTCGGATCTTCGAAGATCAGCTTTATCCGCATTTCCACGTCGGAGAGGGCTGTCTGTTCGGTCTGCGGGGACGGTCTGTGAGGAGGTTCTAGCGGCTGTAGCCCCCCGGCTGGCCTAGTCGGCGGTGTACTGCATCGGTGACTGTCTGGGCATGTCGTTACTTAATGGGCGACATCGGGAGTGAGGATAGGCCAGTAGAACTTCTGATGTGTCCCCACCAGCTTGAGCAAAAACCGAGGGTGCCCAGCCGTCGCACCATCTGTTAAGGCTCCAAGAGCCAACGCACGGAATACCGGAGGCACAACAAGCGCATAGTCCGGTACTAGAGCGAAAAGTTGTTTAGCAGAACATGCTTTCGCAAGAAAGCGGCGGTAATCCTCCCCTGAATAGTTTCTGCACAAGGACACTCATGCCTTCCAGGTAGTCCACAAGGATCCCTAGTTCTCGGTCAGTGTGTGCTTTCGGCGAAATCGTCGGCACTCATGAGTTCTAAGAAGCAGTTATTCTACGTGGTCACTATGCAGCCACATTGCAATCAGTATGTAGCGACAATGCACATAAGAGAACCGCAACTTCCACTACTTATACGAGAGAACGATTAGTACAACTAGTGATGTAATGTATTTCTGATGTGTGTCTCATGGCTGCTTCCTTTACGTCCTTATGACACCTTTATCCGTGTTTACCTGCTTGTGTGATGCATGCAATGAAATCACCAAACGATATCTCTTTGCTTGTTTAACATTTAAAGATGCATTTTTCTCGTCAAGGAATGGCATCCGTATGTGGTTCACTCGTTTTCTGCCTACAGAGGTTGAATGATTTGCGTACAGTGAATGCTCACCAAAAAGTCTTTATATCGGCAGCTATTATATTCTAAGCTGCTAATGAGTAAAATCACTCATTACCAACGTAACTTCCTTTTTATTACAAAGCACGTCATCAAGAAGTACAAGTTGGAGAGGTTTCAAGGTGTCGATGCAATTGCGGTGAGTGATGGTTAATAAACTTGAGTAGTCCCTTTCAAACTGAAAAGTGCTTAATTTTCCTTCACCAATCCGAAAAGGAACAGGTAGACACAGGTTTCCCATGGTATAGTATGACGTATACACTGAATCGTTTACAATTTCTCCTAAACACATTTTGAAAAACACGCAACGTGTCTGAATACACTGCCTGCTTTGTAGACTGTAACTGCCACGACCTGTTCACGGCCCAAGTCCTTTGGTAAAAAATCGGCCTCGTCCGCTTTCCTTCGCACAGATCAAAGATACGACTAAATAAATTTATGGCCATTGAATAAGAAGGAGCTTCTGTGAGAGTTGCCAGAGCTGCAGTGCCCTTGAATTTGGCGATGTTGTAGTGACTTAGAATACTTGGGTAACACTCCATGTTTGCAGCCGGCAGTAGTACAGAAATGTTTGGTAAAGTCGGCGTGTAAAATCTGTACGTGGTGAAAAGGAATGAAAGTGCCATCGAAGCGAAGCCTTGTAGGAAGGTGGCCTTGTTGGCTGCAAAACATAATGAAAAAAAGCGAAGGTCTGGGAACAGGGATGCGCTGTTTATGGACGCTTCCATGTATTTACTACTACCTTTTTGTTGTGTCACTGTGTAGGCGCTTTGCCTTCTTTCATGGTGCAACTGATATATACAGCTTTTAAATAATGTACAGCTTTCTTTCCAGGTTTTCATGTGGCTTTCACGTCATGGTACTTGAGCCATAATGTACTTGTCATTACAAATATTAACCAGGCGTAATCGAAAGTGCAATGAGAAAATTACGAAAAATCAAAGCTCCCTATTTATTTCTTGATAATCGCGATCCCATCGGATATTTTATAGAAGTGGCTTGAAAAGTTACTGAGCACAATGGTACAACTATAAAGTCTGATATAACGATAACATAACGTACGTGTATCGCAGAGTTGCGAAGGGTAGTGAACCTATATTTGCAGCATTTATGAAGAGCTAAAATAAAGTGCGTAATTGAAATAAGTAGTTTGAAAAATATAACCTCTCCTAAATCCGCGGTCGTATATTGCTACATAAAAATCAGACCAACCCTTCTATTGCCGAAGAATAATATTGTATACTTGCTTGCGGTAAATCAGAAAGGAGCGTCATGTTTTTCCACGACAAAATATGACAATAAGCAGCTAAATCGCAATAACGAAACAAGAATATGTCAAGGGCTGCATTCTTTTTTAGGTACAACCGAGTGAAGCCAGGAGACCATGAGTCCAAGAGAGGACCGAGAAAATCATTTTATATTTAACTGTTGTGCTGCGATTACTGCGTAAATGGAAAAATTAAAATGGAAGAGAAAGCAGCTACCGTCGGTGAGGCCGAATGTGCGACCTTCGTATAAAGCGCCCGATGCTCTACGGAAGGAGCTGCAATGGCGGTCGTTTCACCGCCAGATATATCTGAGGGTAAAAAACTGAAGGGGTCGCAGCCGCGGCTGGAATTGTGGGACACATTTTCTTTTCTTTTGGCAGCGAAGCTCTACGTCTCAGTGGTGGGAAATTTCGTGGCATAAAAAGTAAACGCCAGGTTAACGCTTTAAGGCAAACGGCACTTCTTTGCCATCGGGCATGCGGCATATACCTCAATATTCAAGAATAGTGATTCTGTGCAAACGAGGGCTTTTCGACAAAAGGCCATGTATTGTTGAAACTAGTATTATCAGTTGAAAGAATATAAATATATTCGCAGCGTGGATAAGTAGACCAAGACGATCTTATTGAGAAACGTTCTTACACTTCAGTGCCAGAAAAGCAAAAGCCCAAAATCAAAAAAAGAAAGAAGCACAAAGGTAGCATCAAAACTGCATGATGGTGTTTGTGATTTCACTAAGTAAAGGACTCTATTTTCTGCAGCCTATGTCCGGAGCATGGCTCAAGGTCCGTAGGGGTAGGGTAAAGGGACTGAAAGGGACAGAGGAGACAGAAAACCCACTGTGGAGGTTTCCGGAAATTTTGACCACCTGGGGTTCTTTAACGCGTACAGACAATGCACAGTAAACGGGCACCTGGCATTTTCTCCTCCATCAAAAATATGACCACTGCCACCGGGATCAAGGGCCACGTTTTTTTCTTTTTTCTTTTATATTTTTTTCGGTGGAGGAGGGGTTGAGGCCGAGAAATGTAACCCCTACAACCCCGCATGGTGGATGATAACGCGCCTGTGAACAATGAGAATCCACTCCCACGTGTTCCCGGTAAAGATTCTACGCTAAATTCTGCGCTACCACGATTACACTAAGACTCATTGCAGTTTTACTCAACCGGACTGCTCCGATATAAAAAAAATGGCAGATACCACGTGCAGTGGGAATCAAGCAAATGCGAAGCAACCATCAAGAACGTAAAATGCATCTGCATTGTTGTCTCGCTATAACCATTTTGGTACATACGAAGTTAACGAAACGGCCGCAAGAGCAGCAAGACTGTGGCATGTAAACCACGCCCCTGATGACACGCAGGTCATGATTGTAATGTTATGACCTGTCATTTACGTTCGTCATGCAGTTGTGTTGTGCCATAGGAATTTTGACATACATCCATTAACGAAACGCGTGCCCTCATGATATGCATCTCATGATTTTCATGTTATGACCTGTTCTTTATGTTCGTCATGCAGTCATGTTGTGGCATACCAGTTTTAGTATACATCCCGTTAACGAGACGGTCAGGAGAGCACCAACACCATGACATGTAAATCATGCCCCTCTTGAAATGCATGTCATGATTTTCATGTTATGACCTCTCATTTATGTTCGTCATGCAGTCATGTTGCGGCATAAAAATTTTAGTATAAATCCCATTAACGAAACGGCCAGGATAGCACCAAGACCGTGGCATGTAAATCATGTCGCTCATGACATCCATGTCATGATTTTCATGTTACGGCTTGTCATTTATGATCGTCATGTAGTCATGTTGTGC